>LOJH01024825.1:0-18971 GCA_001685095.1 Ellobius talpinus
GGATGGAGGAGGAAGGAAGAAAGGAAGGAAAGAAGGAAGGAAAGAAAACATTTCAAATCTGAGAGAAAGCCATCATAAGTTGGCTTTACTCATAACTTTATTAAAATGGCCACTTCAGTATTATCAATTGTGAATTATGTGCTATATACTAAGGAATATGTTTGGTAATTCAGCTATTACTGAGTTCTTCCTATGCACTGTGAATAGACCTGGAGACACAGAAAGGAAGGAGCCATGTCTCGCAACAGGTACTTCAGTTGCACAGAGTACAGTCAGATGCATCCTAAGAATATTGTGCACAAGATGAGAACAGAAAAAAAAAAGGTTGGTGAATTCTACCTGAGATTCTACTGGGTGGCTTTTCTGTCACTCTGACCCACCCAAAAGGAGCGCTCTCTAAAGAGGGAAAGAACATTGTTTTGCCTCACAGTTTCAAAGGTCTCCACCGAGTTTGACTAGTTCTGCTACTTGGTATGACAACATTTACATGTGCAGAGGGAGCTGCTACCTCATAGTGACCAAAAAGCACAAAAACCATGAAGAGCCAGGGACACAATATACCCTCCGAATGAATACTTTCAGTGATTTACTTCCCCGACCCCGTCTTATTTCCTAGTTTTCATTACCTCCAAAAATGCCATCAAATTATGAATCTCTCAATGTAAGAATCAGATTAGATTAGATCAGATCCTCATGGTCTAGTCACCTCTCAATGAGCCTGTTGGGAGAATATCGAATATTCAGATCATAACAGAGTTAGAAATGTCTTCCCGGAGGATCTGGAACTGGGCTGGGTCTAGAAAATATAGGTGGAGACCAGGAGGGGATTCGAATTACAGCAGATTTGTAAAATCCCATATTCAACAGGGAAGCAGTCTTGCGAGTTTGTAAAACATGTTTTCATGTGTTGCTTGGTTTAATCCTTTGGATACTCTATGAGATAAGCCTTAGCTAAGGTGGTGCGCCTCAACTGTAAGGGCCTTTCATTTAAGATCGTGAAGCTTGGGACCAAAGAAAGGCAACAGTCTAATAGTTAATAAATGGTAGCCAGCCCTGAGACTTAACACCTGTATGCAAAAGTCTTAATAGCTGTGGTGTGCTAAAGCCAACTCATTACTGGCTTGGGAAACCAACTGTTAAATCTTCAGCAACTTTGGAAGCGTATTGCCATATCCTAGGTAGCTTGAAATGGACTACATTATACAGACTGTTACTACAAACCAGTCACCCCAGTCCTTGCCTTCCTGTTTGTTTTGGTATGGCAGTTCACAGGCACAACACTGCTCATATAATAAAGTGTCTATATAAAACCATAGCGCTACATAGATGTAGACAAAAAATCTTACCAAAGAAGGATTTATGATTTACAAGTAATTTGTTAGAAAAGAAAATGTTGAGTGATTAGGGCACTTAAAAATTAATCTTACCAAATGAATCTTGTCCATAATTACTTATAAAGTTTCTTACTTGTTCTGTGTCTGGTTTTGGTAAGGAGAAAAAAAAGGCTTAAGACACAGTCGCCAGCCAATCAATGAGCAAACACTTCAGGGTTTGAGATTTGCATACTAACCGGCTGGCTTGTTTATTTTTAGGTCAGCCTTGTCATTTTTACAAATTCCAGTTCTACACCAGCTCTCATGCTAGCACGTCATCACATTGTCATTCATGTGAGTTCATGCACACACATGCACGTGTACACACACACACAGGAACTTTGCAATGGTTTGTATGAGATTTGATTCTAATCATCTAACACTCTTGGCTCTAGAGATCTTCACCCCCTTTTCTATTTGTACAATTCCTCTTTCTTTTAATGAGTCCTGCCTCCGCTCCTTCATATTTAAGGCCACATCCATCTGACTTTTCTAAAAGTATTGTCTGCCTCTGTTGACAGCGTGTCTAAGCAATTTCAACAAACCTTTCAGTAAACAGAGCTCCCTGACACGCAGATAAGTCAAGCCAGCCTGACCTCCTGATTAAAGAACCTTGCAAGGAGTGCACAGTCATCAGGGGACCTCGTACAATGTGCTACATTGTCAATTCACTTCTTCATTTTAAACAACCCCGCCTCATACTAGCTTACTGTAGATCTCTTGAAAATTCCACAAGTAGCATACTTGAAATGTCAGACATTTTTCTTTAAAACATCTGGGATTCTCTTCAAGTGCTGGTCACTGAGGTTTACGTGCTGGTGTGTCTATGTGGGCAAAAGATATTTACAGATATTGAATTTGCTTAAAAAAATATAACGTCTGTGCTTCTTGCTATAACCTCTGCAGGCTCACAGTGGAGACTTTTCTTTGAGCTTTTTGTTAAGCGCATTGCTGCAAGGCCACCTACGTTAGGTCTCAGTCTGCAAAGCTCAAAGAGCCCCTCAGAACTCAGGCAGCTTTCAGTGTCTTGTGTTGTGGTTTTGTTGTTCTGTTTTACAATATCAACTAAGCTACCAGCAATCTGTTGGTTTCTAGAATTTACTTGGAACACACAACTTGGGAAGACTTTACTATGAGCCCATTAAAGATCGCCATGGCAACATCCTCATAGTCACCATCAGAGAAGTGGAGATGCTTTATTCCTTTTTTAATGGCAAATGGATGCAGATCTCAAAACTGCAGAGCCAGAGGAAGTCCCTGTCAACTCCTGAGGAGCCAACAGCCTTAGATATTTTACTAATAACCATTCAGGTATGTAGGATTTTTTCAATTTTTGGATATTTGTGAATCTGAGACATTTACAGCAGCTCTAATACAATGTGCCAAGAGCCATTCACATGTGTAGTGATGCGGTAGAGTCCTGAGATTCCACAGATAGCAGCGATGCTGTGGGTTACTGTCGTCTACGCATGGAACTGATCAAGCAATCCTGAGAGTAGGTACTCTGAAAACACCCTGACAATTGTCTGAGTCACTTTCCCATGACTATGACCAAAATATCACCCAGAGAAACAACATGAGGGGAGAAGGTTTGTTCCGGTTCACAGTTTCAGAGTGTTACAGTCCATCACAACAGGAAACCCATGGCACAGTGACTCAGCCAGGGTACAAGGAGCCTGGCACAACAGCTGCTCGTGTTGTCACAAACCAGGAAGCAGAGAGTGGCCAGAACCAGGGACTAGGTGAGGCCAATAACCCCCAAAGACTCTCACACAGTGAGCTACTGCCACCAGCCAGGTCCTATCTTCTGAAGGGCCCATAGCCCTGCAAGACTACCAGTCAAGGAAACAAGCAATCAAAATGCAAAATGTATGGGGGTACAATTTAGATTCAGACTTTAACATTGATGAGCCAGTGAGAAGAACTGAGACAACCTGCAGAGACTAACATTAACTCAGTACCAGGGTTCAGAGTACAGTACCGGGGTGCGGCATCATACATACATATTTATTCTTGGTTGTTCTTCATAATACAAGACAGCAAGGCACAATTAAGTCCATTTTAGGAATGGGTCTCAAAGAGGTTACGAGACACAGGGTGGCACACAGAGGCTGATTGAGTACGATTATTGAAGCTTTGGCCCCATTTTGCCCTTCACTTGGGCCAGCCCTTTTCAAGGCACCCAGCAATTGATATTTAAAAGTTTATGTTCTTTCTCTGTAGTGTTCCTTTATTAGGGAGTATGCCACAGTGCCCATGTGGAGGTCAGAGGACAACTTGCAAGGATCACCTTCCTCCTTCTACCTTGAGGGTCCCAGGATTGACCTCAGGCTTAGAGGCAAGCCCCTTCCCCCACTCAGCCATCGCACCAGCCCTATATTCTTTTTCTGAAAGAAGGGGCCAGACACTGCATTAGGCTCAGGTGATGAAGGCCACAGAATGTGGCCCTAGACACATAGTGACAAAATGCCAAAACTGAGAGTTCAACTCAAGATCATCTGATGAAGGGGGTTTCTTTCAATTGTCAATTACATTCCACGATACAAGGGAGAGACTTAGTAAATACTGACTTAGGATTGTAGTGAAGGTAGAAGACAAGAGCCCCCAGTAACCACCAAACTTCAAGCCAGAGCAGCTCACATGCAGACCCGGGCTAGATGACAGCACTAGCCACAGGCCTGGCTACCCTAGTGGTGCACAGATTCACATGTGACATGAACTTCAAAAGCTGCTTCTTTTTCTTTCTTTCATTTATTTTAAAAAATCCACTGAGTGTATAGAATTCATTAGGTAGAATTGGGTAGAGAAGCTGGGGGCAGCGTCTGTACTGAGCCACGATGGGAAGCATAGCTGCAAATCCGTCCATTCTGAGTAAGAGGGAAGGAGAGCTCTGCTCCACACAGACCTCCATGGGGATGGATGCCTTACGGCCCCCAGACTTTGAGAGAGGAGAGTGAGGCTCCTCATTGCCATCTTAGAACCACCAAAGTCTAGTTCAGCCTTCATGTTGAGTTGGCGAAGCTCTCTCCTGATAGAATTATGTCTCCAGTCTTCAGTGTTTGGCTACCAAGCCTAAGAGTCTTGCTCTCCATTTCCTGTCCAGCATAAGACCTGCTTGGGAGGTGGGAGAGAGACAGTTGGGGGGGAGGAGAAGGGAGAGGGTTTGGTGGGAATGACATCAAGCAGGAATGCGCCAGTCAGCGGGGGTGAATTTTCCACTTGGATCTGTGTAGAAACCTGATCCTGCCTCTATTTTTGGTCTCCTTCTCTAACAACCTTTCACCAGATTGGAATTTTTCTGCACCTGTAACACATTTTTAATGTAATAAGTCTAGGAGAAACCAGGTATTATATCATGCTGGGGCCTGTGTTTCTAGGAGCAAAGGTAGCCCAGGCCCCAGTTTATCCCTATAGGGGATTAGTGTATTAGTCACCCTGTAAAAACTCAATTTCTTAAATGTTTCTTTTAGCACTTGCTTATAAAAGGTGAAGAGGGGAGCCATGAGTATGTCTGTGTTCCCCTCCCCCACCCTCTCACACATACACCTACACTCTGTCGGCTCAACCAAATCAAATCCAGAGCTATTGGCCTTGACCATTAAGGTTACCTTTGCCATGTGGGACTTTGTCCTGGTTTGGGCCAGGGCAAGTGGTGACCAGACTCATTCTTGTATTAGGCATCCCTCAGGAGTTAAAGTAAGTTAGCTATTTAAGGTGAACACCATAGCTAGTGTGGCTGGGGTATGTATCCCTTTGAAACTAGGGTGACTGGGTATTATTGCTATTCCATTCCTTCAGTTTTGTGGCCAGAGGGAGTTATTTTTCATCCCTTTGTCTCCTCTTCTGCAGGAAACCCCACCTCATAGGGTTCTGATGAAGATGAGACAAACCAGCACATCAACATCAGGAGCATAACTTAGCAAATGTTCATGATTCTTAGTACTTCTCCACTTAAGAAAACCAAAGCTATACTAGGCTTCCCTCAGACCACTTCCAATCCAGCTCCTCCACCTTCCTGTGGAGACCTCTGCTCCTGGCCAGTCATCCCTTGAGGCGTGCCATCACGCCATCTACCTTTTCTAAAAAAATAAATGCTGTACAAAATCTATACAGTTCACAACTGGATATTCAAAGCAGGCAAAGGCTTCAACAAAGTCTTAGCCCATAACTAACTTATTAATCCCTGGGAACCCAAGTGAGTTTTGATATCCAACTCTTCAAACCCCCAACCTTCTCAAGGCCTAGGCCTTCTAAAATGGTCTTTCTCGTATATCTGGGAGAGAAAAAATCCTCCTGTTTGCTTGGGAAGTAAAAGAAGTGTTATGGACAATAGCGTCCTGCTGAGCGAACTGAGTGGCAGTGAGGGTCCTCCCAACAAGAAGGCTGCCCGTGGATACTGCTTACTCTAACTATAACCTTCAGGAGTCACTCCAGGGAGTGGACATCTTGAGTGTGAAGTTATCTAAGCACATTTATCTCATACATGTGTACTATATATTCAGGGCTGCCACATCTATGTTATCATTGGGCTCTCATGAAAGGCCAGTGAGGCTAAATAATTCTGTGTCCAGGCCATATATGAAGATACACATTTCAAGGAAATAGCCTGCCAATGTCACATTACCCAAAAACAAGGGAGAGACCCACGCCCCGATACCTAGCCTGGAGCCCTTTCCATTCCACTGCATGACTATCCATGCTCTCTGCCTCCTTTCTTCACAGGCTGTCCTATGGAAACTTGACCACTTTGCTTTCTGCTTCCTCTCTTTAGGCATTGCTTCTCACCGTTAGATGCCCAGTACACATACCTCTTCCACCTTTTCTGCTGTCTTGTATAATCCTATTCCCCCGCCCACAGTATCTAGCACAGTTACCAAAAAGGAATCACAACTACCAGTGGAAACGAACTAACTGGGATAGAAGCAAGAAATGACTGAGTTCACCTGTGTGGGTATAAGCTATAAGAACTATCCATAAGAACCAAAGGCTGTAAACAACCTCCAATCTCTAATAGCTACTAAGTAGGTGAACAAAACAGAATGCAGCCATGTGGTGTAAAATTAGTCCGCCATATAAGTGAATGAAGAATGATCCATTATTAATGATCCATGTTACAGCCTCGAGGAGCCCTGAGAACATCACACTAAGCAAAAGAAGCCAGATAGAAAATATCACAGATTATGGAGCTCCATTCATATCCTCTATCTATAACAAGCAAGATTAATGAGACAGACTGCCTGGGGACAAGGGGCAGAAAGACTGGAAGGCTTCTTTTCAGAGTGATTTAAAAGGCCTGGATGTTAGTACTAACTGTTACAAACCTTGTCAATATGCTAAACACCACTGAGTTAAACGTTATATGAAGATGAAATCTATGAGTTACACCTCAGTGTAAAAGAAACAGTGGAAGTAATAGAGACTACACTAATCTATAGTCATCCTTCCGTACAAAGAGGGCAACCTCCAGCCAGCGCTAGCCCACCGCGGTGCACGAACACCATTATCAAAACATATTCTCCTCTTAAAAAAAGAAGTTGGAAATGCAGAATTTAGAGTAAGGTTTCTCTATTTTTAAAAAGCCATAAAACAATTCAGAAAATTCTGGTCTACTTAGTCCTGGACCCACAGTGACCACCAGTCACTCCTTTCTGACCCCTGCCCTCCATGCCTTGGCTTCCATGCCTTATTCAACAAAGTAAAAGTCATGTACTTCCTGGAAAAGCAGCTGCCTTTTGGTCCTTTAGCAGGCCCTTAAGAGAACTGGCCAGTGAGGACAGGCTGGGGAGAGGACTCTCAGACCCCCATACCAGCAAGACCCAGGCCCAGACCTCCCTCCCCCACATCCATCCTTCACAGACATGTTTTTGCAACATCAACTAGGTGCCAGGCTCCCTTTGAGGTGCCATAGGAAAATCAACTGAGCAAGTCGAGGCCCTTGCTCTCAAGGAGTTCAGTCAAGGGAGAGAGACAGAACTGTAAACAAATCAAGGTACTACCAGGCAGAATTACACCAGAGCCCGATAGCCGCACAAACAGTGCACTATGGGAGCGCACACAAAGCAGCTACTAATTCTGTCTGGACTTATCAGGGAAGGCATTGCCGAAGAGGTGGCATTGCGCTGAGCCATGGGGGAGGCCAAGTTTATCCAATGGAGAAGAAAGAGACAGAGAAGGGAGAGAGTGGGGGGATTAAATGAGAGAACACAAAGCAAAATGAGGCAGCAGCTGGAAGGGCAGCTTCGGCCTCTCCTGAGCTCACACCAGGCCTAGCACAATCTTCATATGGACTTTCTTAGGCTGGTTAGGCTCACAGCTTTCTCCCTCACACTGCCATGTGTGTTCCACAAAGGAGAAGCTACTCATCTCATTGCCATCAACAACCTCGCATGAGCCCTGACACATCAGCAGGTGTCCCGTAAAAGAGCTAGACCTGCAAGGCTACTGTGGCTGAAGCAGGACGATCCCAAGTTCAAGCCATATCTGGGTGACAATGAGTTCAAAGCCAGCCTAAGCAAGTTACTGAGAACCTATCTAGAAACCAAAGTAAAAGAGGAGGCTGAGGATACAGTTCAGTGGTAGGGGGACTTCCTCTGCGTGCCCTGGCCTGAGATGCCATCCTCAGCACCACACAAACAGAAACCAGGAGACAGCAATCAGGGCGGTGCTGGGGAGGGAAAAACGATTAATCATGTCTAGAGACAGGGGACCCCAAAGGACAGTAATGATGGAAAGCTGAGCCTGGAAATGCAGGGTAGGGGTTAACTCGGGTGATAGGCGTTCACTTTGGTCTTAGAGGTCTGTCTAGTACTTTAGATTATGTGAATGAGACAGCTTTCTCTTCCAATTCATTTTTCAGGCTCCAAAAACATTCTGACTAATAACAGATAAATGACTATGTAAAGACACAAAAATACATAGCAAGTGCTCAGTAACATTCTTTTTAAAAATTGAATGAAAGAGCGAATGACTCCACCCCAGAGTGGTGCTGGTTTGTGTGCAACCACAGTTTGTTCCTAACTCGCATTCTGCTTGTGGTCACTTCTGACCCCCACATGTTTTTCTATAACACCCTTACCCATCCTATATTTGTACCGTTGGGATTGAGTCTTTACAAGCACATTTTCTTACTACATTTCAACCTGAATTATGATAGGCTTATATTTCCAACGTACTGGGTCATTCATAATTTTATTGCTGTTTTCCAGAAAATCGAAACCACACCAAATTTTGGACCTACAAATTTGATAGGCACATTCCTGATTTGCTTTGTCCAGAATGTCAATAAATGAGCTGAAAATACCGGCCCTTGGGACCAGTCCCTACTGGGCTATCACTCAATCTCTCCATCATTCCCATCCTATCTTTACTATCCACAAATATTCCACCCAGTTGTTCGGCTTGTTAAGGCAATGTGGTCAAGACTCTGCTTCCCCCCCCCCATTATCTAGTGAAAGAGATCACACTGGAGATTTCCCCCTGCTCTGTGACCCCTATTTTGTTGCTATTAGAAATGAAATGTCTATATGACTTTCTCTTCACAGAGCCACACTGACTGCTCTTCACTGCCTCGGGGTTACCTAGCTAGCGGCAAATTGATGGTGTGATGGTGCGTCCTCATTTTCCCCCAAAGGTCAATAATTTGAAGGTCTTTAATTACAAGAGACATCCGTGTCCTCCCATTTCTGTTGCAAAGATAGGCGTATTTGTCCTTTCCTAGTCTTTAGGGACTTTTTCGGTCCTCCATGCGGTCTCAGAGATAATGACCTGTGGGTCTACAGCCACATCTTCTTGCACCCCTAGGGAATATATCATCGAACTCAGCTGATCTGAATACTTCTATTTTTCCTTCTCACATTAACCATTTATCACCCTTTGACTTCGTTAATTTCCCAAAATACTAACTGTGGCCGGACTTACCTATGATCTTTTTGGAAGAGACATGGGAAAAATTACCAAGACCAGACTCACTCACCCTGTATTAATAAGTATCATTCTTGATCATAAGATGTTGTTTCTATTTTGTTTTTTTTTTCAAATGTCTTTTGAAAGTTATTTAGACTTTGTCCTGCTAAATACCCTAATGTGCTTGTCTCTCAACTGTAATTCTGTCCTAGAGATCTGACCTCCACATTGTATACTAATTTACACACAATTGCAGAAAGCAATTTAAAAAACCCAACCTTATCATTAATTTCATTGTCTAGTTCAAGAAGAAAACCAAGGAGCTGGGTGTAATTTAGTGGCAGAGCACCCTAGTATGTAGGAGAATCTGGGTTTAACTCCTGAAGGTGCAAAAAGAAAAACAGAAAAGAAAACATGTCTAAGCCAAGTTCATCTAATGCCTCCACTGCCCTGTTACCAAAACTGAAGCAGGCCCAGTGTGACCGTCTGTTCGATCTCCTGTCTTTCTCGCCGTCCATGGAGGAAGCATAGCAGCAAGTACACCTGAGGGCCAAGAGTTCCCTTTAGTGCCGAGCTCCTCAAAGGTACTCAGCGCATGCGTGGACAGGAGAGAGCATGCGACACCACAGACAGAGGGTTCCACAGGGAGGACCCATGCCCTGGGAGACCATCTGTCCAGGGAGCCTTGTTCCTTCCTTTTCCACCAAGATTTCTGTGCAGGTTCAGGTGTCTGCTTTGGTTTTAATTCTTGTCTTCCCTATGTTTAGTAGTAAAAATTGGTTCCCTTTATTTTGCTCTCCTAAAAATTTTATTCATCTTCTTAACATTGTTTTAATTGAAAAGTTATAATTATAACCATTCACTGAGTACGAGGTGATGTTTTTATATATGTATACAATGGGAAATAATGAAATCAGGCTAATTAGCATATCTGTCCTCTCATTTACTTAGCATTTTTTGTGGTCATACATCCTTTCTGAAAGCCCGGTTAAATGCAGCCTACAGAAACCTTTCTCTATAATCAGTTATGTGACATAACTTTCTCCCTTTTTTCCCAAAGCTCTACTGCCCAAAGGCAGTTCATAGATAAATCTACTGACAGAGGGACTGGGGAAGGGGAGAATATCAGTTGTCAGCTAGCTGAGCGTCCGCAGCTACACAGAGAGACAAAAGTCAGAACCCACAAAATTCCCTGAGAACTGATTACAGTAAACAAAATCCCATTCAACCATATAATTGTGCTTAACTTGGCACACCCAGCCATAGCAACAACTTCATTCAGCCTCCGAAGGTTGCGGGATGTTTGTTATGACAACATAAGGCAAAATCACTCAGACAATGTTTTAGTCTTGTAAAAGATGAAGTAGAATAAAATTTTGAAGCTGATTAGTAAGGAGACTCAATCAACTTCTTTGCAAAGCCATTGAGCACTGAGAATCCAGACATGGTAGGACAGCGAATGACTGAAGGGCATAAATGAACAAGAGCTCCTTAAGGACATGGCTTGCTTAGCAACATTTTAAAGGTCTCAGGAAAAGAATACAAAGACTTCAAAAATACTTTGTAAAACTTGATTTTTTTTCATAATGACACCAGGACAGTGAAATATGAGAAGTGTCATCAGCTACCATACAATGGGGTCTAAAATGTTCATCCAAAAGAACCAACACTTTCTCCACTCTTGGAATTAGTATGGGACTACAAATACAACCTAACTATTAATGGTGGAAAAAAATTGGAGCTAAGTTGTTTTCATTTTTGAAATAAAGAATCAAACATTTTGCTTTCTACTTAGATTCTTTTTTTCAATGGTTTTCTTTAGACTTTCCTACCTTAATTATCCTGAAATTAAGAATAATGTGGTTTTGTCAGCATTTACACAGACAAATGTTCATTTCCCCACAGCTAAGCTATAAGCCCTCCAAGGATAGATTCCACACTGATAGAAAAAAAATCTCTTTATCATCTGCCTTCCCAGCAGCAGCCTATTCACAAACTTAGCCTTGGCAAAGAAATCTGAGAAAAAGAAAACATTCAAAACATATATTAAAGACTGATTACCTGACTTGGAGAAGGCGTTTTTCTGCAGATAAAACTAGCTGTAACCTTAACACCTCCCTGCTACTCATGGCGGTGCCTGAGGTTCCTTGAAGAACAGGTTGTGAGACAGCCTCATGAGATGACCGTCTGGTTTCATTTTTTCTCTCTTTGCCCTCCAGGATATTCTCTCCTATCACAAAAGGAGTCATCAGCGTCTCTCCCCTGGGCTGTATCTAGGTTACCTAAAGCTATGTAGCTCTGTGGATCAGATCAAAGTGCTCGTAACCCAAAAGTTGCCCAACATTCTCTGCCACGTGAAGATCCGTGAAAACAATAACATCTCCAAGTAAGTGGTCCAAAGTTGGGATTTTCTTTGGTCTAATGTGTCCAAAGGAAAGTCAAATGTTAGATACCAGTGGAGTATCTCTGGGGAGGTGATCTGCAGCATGATGGAGTCCTAGCATCTGGGGTAAGGTCAACTGGGAGGAGCAAAGCCATTCAAGGGAGGCCCCGCACCTTCACGGTCCCTTCTGCTTCACTCAGGGTGCAACCAGTGATGCTCTACCGGTTTACCAACAAAGACTTGTCTTTGCACACTGTTCCCATCGTCCTTTTTCACCGTTGGAAATAGTTGTGCTATCCGTCCTTTTCGTTTTTGATATTACCGAAGACAATGGCATCTAGTGGAGCTACCGCTCCTCCCTGATCTAAAGAAGCCCCACCCACTTTCACGCTACCCTCTCCCAACTCCCTAGCTTTCGGATTTTTTTTTAACTTGTCTGACAATTCTCTAGGGAAAGAAAGAAGTAACAAGGCCCAAAGGCCCAAACTTCCAGAAATTTCTCCCATGGTTTGGCTGACTTTGGTGATTGACTTTGTTAGTTTTGGGAGAGCTGCCTATTTTGGTAATCGGGCTCAACTTTATATCTAACCATAATGGCAGGCCTCTCGTTCATCTGCTGTAATGAACTGAATTGTGCTCAACATAACAATGAAGGAAAAGAAGGAATACATAATAGTAAAAGCAAAAGTCTCCAGATTTCTTTGGGTTTCACAGAATACAAATTAAACTCTCAAATTGTTTTACAAGTGTGTATTTGCTTAACAAAAACAAACATGGCCCTTTGAAATTTGGTCTCTGGCAAAACTTTAGTAACTACACTGTCTCACTGGGTTGCATAAGCACTACTGATGGCAATGGAGAAGATGCTTGAGGGACAAAGGATGTGGTGGTCTCGTTGAGAACTCTCTGACCACCATAGCCCCTTCTTCCACTTATCAACTGCACCCGGACTTTAAGTCTGCCCTCTGGCGGCCATTTCAACAATCAACATCTAGTATCTTCAGAGTCTTTTTTTCAGAAGACGGCAGGGCTCATGTGTGAGTCGACTGGGCAACGGTCATTTCCATCTGTTTCTGGATTTGTGTCATAAAGTCTTAGTCGCCATGTTTTAGTAATTATATCAGCAGACTTTCCCTTCCCAAGGGCCCAGACTGACTTGTACAAAAGATTGCACCAGCCTTCATTCTGCAGTTTCCATCCACCCACCCACCCTCCTTCAGAGCCCACACTGACTAGTTAGTGGCAGTGTGGTTCTTACTGGTGATTTTCTAATTTGGTTCCAGACCCCATTTTAGTGTCCTTTGGAGTCTGTGTATATTGTGCTAATCATAAACCTCTCATCTAGTTATGTATCAGTGATGGGAAAGGGGAAATCATTCCCAAGTAGGCCCTCAAGGATTTCAATTCGTTGTGAAGCTAAAAGTATGTCCAAATTGCAATATGACTTAAGTTTGATTTTTTTTTCTCTCTCTCTCTTATTGGAACAAATGATAGATTTTTCCATAGTCTTGTCCAGTATGAGGCTTGAAATGAAACAGATCTCTTAAAAACAGAAACTTTT
This sequence comes from Ellobius talpinus, assembly GCA_001685095.1. Taxonomy (NCBI): domain Eukaryota; kingdom Metazoa; phylum Chordata; class Mammalia; order Rodentia; family Cricetidae; genus Ellobius; species Ellobius talpinus. The sequence goes on from LOJH01024825.1 coordinate 13,220, forward strand.
CTAAGAGGGTGGTTAAAGAGAGAGTGCATGGGGTTGGTGATTGACTTGTTTGTTTCTCTTGCTTTGATGCTTTTTTTTCTTTTTCTTTTTTTTTAATGAACTTCCTCCAGTACAGTCATCTTGGTTTCTGACCCAGAGACTGGAGCCCAGGCTGCAATGACCCTTTGGTGAAAGCCTTCCACCACGAAGAGGAAGGCTTTCCTTTGTGGCCTAGGCTGCTCTTGAGGGCCCATTACTGCTCCCTGCAGAACTAGAAGGAGAATATGTTTAGAGACTTGTGCAAAATACCTGTAGAAACAGTGTTGCCGGAGGCATTTACCTTGATCTTTTCAAGCCCTTTTCAAAGCGTGCCTTTTGGGGGACCAACCAGACATTCTTTCCCCCCACCACCATTCTTCTTGCCTTCTGCTTGACAGTTGGAAACGTTCATTAGGAAGAACTATAGAGCATGCAGAATGAAGCCACAGATGACTGGTTTGGGAGGAGGAAGGAAGCAGTGATGTGTGTCCCCTGGTTCCTTTTATTGGAATTGTCTGCTGTTCCTGTTTGTGACTCTCCTCGAGCTTTTGGAAAGGGAACGAAACCACAATAGCCAGCATGATGACAACAGGCCAGGGCTGAAATGGGCCATGTGGTTTGTTGCCTGAGTGGGATTGGGGTCCTGTGGTTAGCCAACTGTGGAATTAACCAGCAGATACCCCTGTGGTAAAACAGCGGCTCTCAGGGTTTACAGAGGCAGGAAAACAAGGACAGTCAGGAACTGAACCAACACCTGAGAGCTTCAGTCGCAAAGGCTGATTCACACAAGCCATTTTGATCTACTGTTCAGAGGTGCAGGTGCTTTGATAGGTGAACTAAGCTGAAATCAGAAAGAGCCCCTGGGAACACCACTTAGGTAGCAAAAGGTTCAAGTTCATAAATAGCCTTGCATTTTAACCAGCAAGAACTGATCGTTGGGGTTCTGGACACCAAGAAAGTTCCAAGCTGTATCCCGAACTTTTCTTTTATTTCTAATTTTAACTTGACTCAACATACAGAGAGGAGTGGGAGTGGATCCAAAAGCTTTCTGGCTCAGAATCTATGGAAAGTGTGGATCATACCGCTGACTGCCCCATGCAATTGTTCTTCTCCGAGCTCCAGATGGCAGTGAAGGCTCTCCTGAAGCAGACCAATATACCTCTCCACCAGGTACAAGGCTTTCCCATGTTTATCTACATTTTATGGTTTATGGAAACTGAGTTATATCATAAAACCTACTCAAGAGGCATATGTATGTACATATTTTTATTGTCGTTTATTTAAGTACCACTCTGCCTATACATGCATGTTTTGAATTCAATGCCTACAACTGGACCCAGGCTGTGCTCCAGCTCCTTTTCTCTTTTCCTTCATATCGACCTCTTCCGAGGTTTCCAGACCCCACTATGCTGTACTTTGACCAAGCAAGGAAACACCCTCTTAACCTACCCCTGAAAGATACCAAGATTCAGTTTCTGAACAGCATGGAACATGAGGATATATACATATGCTCATGCCTAAATGAAAGCGTATAGTTCGATACACAAATGATTTAAGAGCAAAAGGATGACCATGGGATTTAGAACAATGGCTGATTGATTTCATGTTGTCTGTTATTAACAAAATCATTATCTAAATCAAAATATGCAAATTCCTCCGCAAGTCAGAACTTCAAGGGAAACTGTGAGCATATGAGGAGTAAAAATGTGTTGTGCTCTGTCTAGTATTTTAATACAAGCTAGCAGCAGGCTGAGTTCAAGGGTGGGGCTGTCTGCTGTGCCTTTCTTTATCATCCCTGTGCCTGGCACCACGACACGAACACAGATCCCCAGAGAACCAAGTGTGTCCTGCCTTGGGAAAATCATTACCGCGTGGGCCTGTTCTCTTTTAATAAGAGAAAGAGCTACAAATTGGGCACACAAAGGCAGGGGGATACGTCAGAAATTCCAGAAGTGTCCTTCTGCTAGGGTTCTGCCGATTTTAAGGCTATACTTCACAGCCAATCCAAAGCAGCCAATGCTGACGGAGACTAAATTGCAAGAGATGCTAAAGGCGCTAGGGGAGCCACTGGGTTGTTGAGGGGGTGGCCCCATGCTCACAAGGAGAAAAGGTAAGAACACAGCAGCTCTCCCCTGTGACAGTAGGTTCTATTAAAGGGTTTCTTGGACCTAGCAGGTTTGAAGCAGCTCGTATTTCACTGGTGACTCGGGCTATACATACATGTTGGGAGAAGGCTGTTTAACTGCATAACAGTGCATACAACATTTTTTTATACTTGTAAATTTTTCTCAGTCCTTGGCCAGAAACTACATTTTTCCCCCTTAACCAACTTAAATTGAAACTAGTGGATTTTTAATTCAATCCATTTTTGTTGCTTCATGTAATTATATTCATCATTTTGAAAAGACCACAGAATGCAATCATTTTCTGCTTTTATAAGAAGCATAAATGTTGTTTTCAGAGTTTATGTGGAACATTACTGCCTTAAATCTTGATTTTATATAGCATTATTAAATGGGCTGAACCCTAATATTTATGTTGTATAAAAATTCCAAGCTTGAAGTTGTGCAATTTTGTTAGATGTTTTATGCCGGTTTGGTGTTGTTTATGTAAGTGCCATGTTGTAACTCTCCTACCTTTCCTCCGCGCGTGTCTCTCTGCAGGCAAGGAACTTCCGCCTCTACACACAGGAGGTGTTGGAAATGGGTCACAATGTGTCCTTTCTTCTCCTGCTCCCTGCCTCAGACGACGTCTGTACAGCCCCAGGACAGAATAATCCTTACACCCCACACTCAGGGTTTCTTAACCTCCCTCTTCAGATCTTTGAACTAGGTATAGTGGCTTGTTTCACCTAGAAATGCTAACCCAGCCTCCTTATAATAAAATCACAAAGTAGTATCTGTTCCCCCTTGTCCCAGTGGAGGGTCAGTAAATCACATGATGGCTTTGGCAACAACCCCTCCCAGAACTGTGTACAAGTGTGAGCAAAAGCAAGGCTCCGGGACTAGCCTGAGCAGTGATTACTGAAACCTAGTGAAGAGGCCCAATGGAGAGAAAGGAATTCCACACTGAAAGTTCAGTTATCACTACTTACTGCCTCCCTCCTTACTTCTTAGAATATTAATACAAGAATAATGTGTTCGTGAGCATGTGTTCATGTTATGTCCCCAGCCTCTCAGAGCTAACTGGGAAAGGATAACAATGAAATTAACATGTAGAGTTTATATAACTTGGAGCAAAAAAAGATCAACAAATAGCCTTGATTTATTCAATAAACAGATTGCTATTAAATAGACTCAAAATAGCCTAGACAATTGGAGAAATGGACAAGCTCTCCCAGGATGCAATTCTGTAACCTTAACGTAAGGAATCTGGATGGTGTCCGATCGTGTCCTCGCTTTCAAACTGAACAGCCTGGCTGCAGTTTCTGCAGAGACCCCCGCTGCCCACTGAGAATGCGAACAGGGAGGCTTTGTCTCCTTTCCGGTGCTTCATCTTGTAACAGACCAATAAGAGGCAATTAGCAAGGGCTCCCTCAAATCAAATAAATTGCCCAATTTGGGGGTGGCTGAGCAAGTGGGTGGGTAGAATGGAGGCAGACCTGTTTTTTGACTGCTCCCAAACCATCAAATTTAGAAACACACAAGGTGATTGACTGAAACTTCATTCTGAGATCTGGGCATCTGAATCAGAACTTTAAGTCTTTGGGATAGATTGTTTAAGCCTCTTGGTTGCCCTCGCTCCGAGAAGTTAAGACATCCAGAGGGTGATGAATGGCCACTGCTATTTCCCAGAGGTAGGAGACATCCTAAGAGAAGCTAGAAGCAGACGTGCAGAGATTAGACAGTCCTGGGTCCCCTACTGTACGACACTGGCACTCATTTAGCCTTACCACACCTTTGCTATGTCACATGATTAACAACAGTGACCATACTGCTCCCCAAAGCCCTCATCATGACCACTTAGTTCACTCCCTAGCCAAAAACATCACTAGTGCGCATCTCACAGCACTGATAGGATGAGATACAGTTAGGGACCCGCAGAGATTTCTAGTCAATAGACAGCTCTTGGGGCACTGTGGAGATTGAGAGGTAAGCACAGCACAGACACTACACTCAAGAGACTTGGTGTGATGAAGTAAAGTGGAAGTGCAAATTATCACAAAATAAGCCATAACATGCCAGACATCATAGGTATTCTACAACTGAAAGATAGCAAGGATGTGCTTCATTTAGCCAGTTTTCCCAGAGAGTAGCAGAAAACCTTCATACAGGAGGGCATATCTGATGCAATTGTTTAAGCATGGGCAAGTTAATAAACACAGATACAAAGGAAAGCTTTCTTGTCATGGTGAGGACTAGCGAAGACATGAGAATGTGGCAGGAGGAGTCAGGGAAAGAACAAGAGGCCCGGTCTGGTTAGATTAGAGAACTGTGCAGCATAGACAGGACGTCCAGCTGGACAGGGAGAAGGGACCGTGCTGACTTGCCAGAGTCAGGAGAGAGTGGATGGAAAGCAAAGGCCAAAACCTTCAGAGCTGAGTTTAAGAGCCCAGTGATAGGATGAGAGCTTGTGGTCTAAAGAGAAAAGCGTAGGTATGAGAAAGTGAGTGGAATCAAGGGCCAGCTAATGCTACTGGGGCAAAGGAAACATCCCGAATGCCCTCATCAGAACTATTAGAGACCAAAAACATAGTTTGGGTGCTTTTAGCTTTAGATAATATTGAATTTGAAGGTGCTAAATCAACATCAAAGTGAACATATCACATTGGCAGCAGAAATGCAAAGAGCAAGCCAGATCTAAACAGGGAAACTTTAGCCGAGTCTACAGTAGCTGCTAAAGCCAAGAAAACACATATGATTCCCACAGGACAAATAAAGAGAAAAGATAGACGGAGAACACTTTATTGTGGAGCTAGCCAGTATTTCATTCTCTGTAAGATGAATGACACCTTTTCCCTAATTGCAGAGGGGTGTGTGTGTGTGTGTGTGTGTGTGAATTTGTGTCTCCATGTCTCAGTCGCACAGGTGGAACAATCAATGATTTGGGATCGTTTATGATAGTATAGCCTGCTAGGACCCAGCGGGACACCAGCATTTGAAAGAGTGCTACCGACCCTGGGAATGTCACATACTCTTCTTGGCCAGCCACCCTCTGTCATGCTGCTCTCTGTTCCTCTCCACACTGCAACTGTTGAAGCCCACTAGCATGCATTTCTTCTCATGATTCGCTTGGTCATCCACCAACAGGCATTACTAAAAAGCCCCGAAAAGCCTGCAGCTCCTCATAGAGTGCACATCCTCGGGGTGTGCGGGGGAACACAAATAATAAACCAACGGACAGAGAACACACACATAAGAGATACAAGGGCTAAGAAGAAAAACAAATCATGGAAAGGAACCAGAGTGTCGTGACGGGGGTTGCAACTCTGTGTAGGATAACCTAGGAAGGCCTCTGTGAAGAAGTTCCATTTGAGCAGAGACCTGACTCTTCCAGGCAACAAGAAGAGCAAGTGGAGAGGCTTTCAAGTAATAGTGGGCGTGGAGAAGAGAGCGTGTCCATAGTGCGAGTTAAGCAAGGTCAGCAAAGATAAGACAGGAGGTTAACAGTGGGAGAAGCCGGATCCTTCAACACATAGACAGGGATCTTAGATATCCTTCTATGCATTTGGAAAGCATCTCAGTGGATAATTCTAAGCAGTATAGCGTTAAAAGCTCTACAAAAGGCAGCCTCC
>LOJH01024826.1:313-18971 GCA_001685095.1 Ellobius talpinus
CTCTTGTATTCTGCTGTTTATGCTTGCATTTGTGGTTCCTGATGGTTTTCTCATAATTTCTGTTTCTATAATTCCCTCCGCCTGAGTTTATTGTCTGTAAGTTTTCAAGTCTTGAATAGTTTCTTTTGTATGTTTGGTTGCTTTTTTTTGGTTTTATTTAAGGGATTTGCTGATGTCTTCCAATTTTTTGTTTGTCTTTTCTTCCATTTCTTTGAGGGAATTTCTCATTTCCTCTTTAAGAGTCTCAAACATTTTTCTGAAGTTATTTTTTAGGTCATTTTCTTCTGCTTAATCTATATTTCGTTGTTTAAGTCTTGCTGTTGTAGGGTCTCTAGATTTTACTGGGGTTGTATTGTTCTTTGGTTTTGCATGTGTTCTTACCTTGTCTACTCATCGTTTCCTCTAATTGGTGTAGTTGGGGCTGTCTGTGAGTCTGGTGATTAATCTTCCAGGTGCCAGTGAGTCCAAGGCTCAGATGGTTGTTCCTTCTGGTACAGTCAGTACCATGGTTCTGGTTACCCCATTGGTCACTCCTTGTTCCTGGAGGCCACTCAGTGCTCCCAGGTTTGCTCAGGTCCCATGGAGTTTGCTGTCTTAGGCCTGCTCTGGTCTAGGTTGTCAGCTCAGACCTGTTTCTGTAAATGTCTTTGGTCTGGATGTGCTCCTGAGTAGGTTCCTGGCTTGCGATTGGTCCTAAAGAAAGGTCTCTGGCTCTGATCTTCTCTCTCGGAGGTTTCAGACTATGGTGCGCCTGAACCCGCAGAGGACTTGGCTCAGGCCTACTCCCTCAGAGGTCCCAGACTCACGGCCAGATCCGCAGAGGTTTCTGGTTTCTGCCTACTCCCTCAGAGGTCCCAGACCATCGCCCAAATCTTCAGAGGACCTGGCTCAGGCCTATTCCCTCAGAAGTCCCAGACTCACGCTCAGACCTGCATAGGTCCTGGCTCAGGTCTATTCTCTTGAAAGTCCCAGATTCACACCTGGAACCACAGCGATCTCTGGCTCTGGCCCACTCACTCAGCAGTTGCTCCCCTGTACCTGCTCCAGACGAGTTCTCTGTCTCAGGCCCACCTCAGCCTAGGTCGCTGGCTCAGTCCTACTCCTGTGGAGTTCATTGCCTCAGGCCTGCCTCTGTGGAGTTTGCTGCCTCAGGCCTACTCTTGCCAATATTTAGCATTTTAAACAATGTTTAGAATATTTAAAGGAAAAAAGAAAGTGGTTTTTCAGTTATGGAACTTGTACATTGAATTATTCCCACTATAGAAGAGTCTTTGACCTGTGACTTCTCTGTCAAAATACAGAGTTTTGAAGTGGTTTGTATTTTTTAATATTAATTTTGCTTGATAATTAATGTTTTTATTCTATACTGTGTATGGTTGTTTTTATTTCCAGTAAAGACTAAAGTAGAAGCTAAATAATTCTTGCTAGTTTAATCAATTATGAAAACAGAAAAATAAGTATTGTAATTTTCTAATCACCTAGAATCTGTTTTGTGTACCTGTGTACTTTGTACTTCGAAGATTTTTTTTTTTTGGTAAAATAGCTCAGGTCATTCCTAGGAGACTTAAGAGAAATGATGCAGGAAGCGAAATAATCAGATGCAGTGAATATAGATGTTCTACTGAAAGGTGCGCTGGTGGGCTGGTTATTTTTAGCATTCATCTGTTATGTATTTACCCATTTTCTGACTTTCCTAATGTTATCTCTCCCTATTTATATCTGCTCCCCATGAATCATTTATAATTTTCAACTAAAGAATTTGTTTTAGATAGCACATTTTTTCTTTGACTATATCAGTTATAATGCCAGAACAAAAACCACTCTGTGGAAAAAGCGACAGTTGTTTGAGAACTTATTTCAGGTGGAGATTTTCATATGAGTTTGTTTCTTTTTTGTTTGTTTGTTTGTTTAGGTTGAGTTGTTATTTTGTTAGGGCTTTTTCCCAGTAACCTAAAGACTGAAAACAGCCTGGCCACATGTGTAGAGTTACAAAGCTAGCTAATCTAATAGAGAAATAATTCCTAAGCCTCAAATTCAGAGTACAAACTCTCATCTTGACATCTCTTATATTAACATTATCAAAATATAGCCAAACAATTGGCCCAAGTCCTTCTACATCATCATGTCCAAGTTGCAAGGGAAAAAATATATAGTACAGATGGCAGCGTCAAAATATTAGCTTTTTAGCAGCTCTGCCAATGTTCCTTGATGGTAGCCAGACTAGTGCTGGGCAAACCATAAAACCTAGACTTCAGTCTGCTGTTTGTCATGAATCTTTGGCACAAGTTACTTTGGCAGTTTTTAGAAAGTTCTGCAATTTTGCAAGATATTATAGAAACAGTGATTGTTATAATTGTTAAGTAAATGGAACCATTTTGTTGCCAGCTACTAAGAGTTATATTCCAAGAGTCCATAAGTTGATTACTTGTGGTTGAAGCTATATTTTCTTGAAAGAAATACACTATGTGGATGGAGTTTCCTAAGCTAGGGTATATAAGCCCATTTAATTCACATTGTAATTTGACCCAAATATTAATATTACTAAACTGTGAGTTTTAAGTGTAAGCAATCCTTCTTCTCCAGAAAACAAATAAAAAATGGAGCTTGTCTCTTTAGGGTCTAGAGCTGATACTAAGCAGTCTGTTAAAATAACATGTTTGGTCACTTTCTTATTTATATTTCTTACTTAACCATATTTGTATTTCTCTCTAGGGTTCTCCTTCACTTTTTGTCTTTCACACCTTTGCCTTAGCTCTCTTCCTTCTCACCTAGCCTAATCTACTCAAATTTATGACTTTTTGTGGTTGATAGTATGAAAACAAATGTTGAATATGTGTTTTAACCACCTTACCTTTAAATTCATTGAACAAAAATCTGTTTTATCAAAAGTTTTTTTTTTTGGTTTGGAGGAACTTCTTAGTGGTAAAACTAGAGTTTAAAACACTTTCTACAAAAGACTTTATATTACATGTTACTGTTGTTTTAGAAGAAATTCTTAATGGTAAATGCATAGATTGAAAATACTATTCCAACATAGGACTTTATATGACAAGTCAAAAGTGCCCTATTGTAGAATTATGTCACTAAGGTCTTTGCCCCAGTCTTCTTTTTCAAGATCACATGAAACATTGCACACATTAACAATGTTTGGAAGCATATAATAAGAACCTGAAATTGCCATATTCTCACCTTTATATAATTTTTACAATCATACCAATAGCAGATAATATAACCACTATAGTTATCTTACTCATAATTCAAAAGTACTTAGTAAGTATAACTCAGTTGTATAGTTCAGTCTAGAATATAAGCAAATGAAAGTTTTGAACATTCCTACATATGTATTTTATTTCGTCTTGTTACCTGTTTACTAACATGTAAGTTTAAGCACCAATGGGTAACCTAGTCTTGTTCATTGTATTGTCTTTACCAAATTCAGTCATACCTGCCAGGTATAGTGTTAACTAATAGGGGTTTTCTAAAATCTTCTTATACTAACTTTCTTTATAATACGTCCATATTAAAAATGTACTATCTTTATTACTATGTTGAAAATACTGATGTCATTTTCTTTGAGTTATTAAATTATATGTTGTGCTTCTTTAAATGTTCATAGGGTGTGAATACTGTTTAATTTTTATTATTTATTTATTTATTTGGTTTTTTGAGACCAGGTTTCTCTGTAGCTTTGGAGTCTCTCCTGGAACAACTAGCTCTTGTAGACCAGGCTGGCCTCAAACTCACAGAGATCCACCTGCTTGTGCACCACCACCACCCAGCTAAGAGTGTGGTACTTTTAGAGGAGAAAAAAATAGACAAACTTAGTCATAGGCGCTTTGGTGAAGGGATTGGGAAGCCATAAAATCCACATTTATTAATGAAATTAAAGGTAGTAGCTTTTCTAAGACACGTGTCATCTTTCCCTTATATCAAATACTCTGTTGATAATTGGTAAGTTTTAATCACAACTGAAGAAAAAATTATAGGTTATCAATAGGGGTAGAGAAAAAAATGAATCTGTCAGATGTTTCCATATCATCTTTTGTCATCCTCTGAGAAAGATGGGCTCCTGCAGGTTGCTGTTTATTCCATCTCCTAGCAGAAGGCCAACCCAGCAATGGTTGCCTGAGCTGTAATCCTTTCATTAGAAAAGCAGAGTGTTAGGAAGGAACTTGATTGATCATTTTGTAACCTCCTCATATGTCTAATGAAAACACAGAATTTGAGTAGATCAAAATTTAGTGAAGCAGAAAACTTAGGTAATGAACTCTGACTTTGGGGTAACCAATTTGAACCTCGCCTTGCCATGTACTAATTATGGGCCCATGGACAAGTTACTCAACCTCTAGGTATCTCAGTTTCCTCATAAGATTGTTATGATTAAATGTGGTCAGGTGATTATACTTTTGTTATTTACTATATGCCATATTCCTATGATTATGTGGGCTTGTTATTACAGGCTACCTAATTTGAGGCGTATAGAAATTGGTAACTTTCCTAACTTCTTAATGGTCTAGATGCCAATAATGATCTTTTAGAGAGATTTCACACTGTATCTTATGGCCTTTGCAGAAAGAATGGGCTTCATGTAACATCCATCTCTGCAAGGGCCAGGTGTGTAGAGAACTGTAAGAAATTGGATATGTGTGAGTGTGGAGAGGAGAAAATAAAAAGTGAGAGACAGAAAATCTAGATATTACAAAAAGTCTTAATGATATTGCCAAGAGGATTCAAGGGCCAGGAAGAATCTTGTGGGCATGTCACATAGAGGACATGACCAGCTTAATTTTGAAGAATCATAGCTCAGATGGAGGTACTACAGTCCAGAAGGCCAAGCAAGTATGCGGTTTAATTGTCTAACCCTTCGCTTTTCAAACTTGTATCACACACTTTTAGCTATTTTGAATCTGTATCCTTAAATGTTATTATTTATTCCACAAATAAGTTAACAAAGTTTATTTGTTTTGATGATAAGAAGTAACTGAAAAAACTTTCCAATACATTCTTCGCGTATGTTCGCAGATGGTGTTGGTGGCTGATTATGTATTTTAGACAAAGGGATATAAGGAGATGAGTAAGATAGCCAAGTTCCAGTGTGGGGATGTGGGAAATGATTGCCAACGTTAGAAAAGTTCTGAATGGTGGAGAGGAAGGGCTGTAAGGTCAGCCTAGTATGAAGGTAAAGTCTCCATGTGGGTTTCTGCCTAATGATGTTTGTGTCATTTCGTTTAGTGAGAATTTTTTTAAAAAGAGAATTGGAGTTTATTGTCAAAGGTTTCATCAAGATATTAACAGTATATTACTTTATCTTCTGTTTCACACAAAGTAAATGGTGAAATGAACATTTAAAGTTGTATTGACATTTTTAGTATGAGTTTGAGCATCCTTCATATACACACAAACAAGCTAGTTTAAAATATGAACATTTGAGTTTTTGCAAACTGATTCTCCTGGATTTTTTAAAATCATTTTTAAAACCTGAGGCTGTAAAAATGAAGGTTATATTGCAAAAATTTCCCAAAATTCTTAAATTAATTTTCAAGATACAAAATATTTTTTAATCTATGATTTATGCTTAGTTTCACTATTAAGAATTAAATTAATAAAAGTATGATTTTAGTCCATAGATTGATTTGAAGACTATATTCAATCATAGGATTTGTGTTCAACTTCAACTACTGTTTTCGAGTGGCATGTCAGGAACTGAATCTTGTTAGGGTTATGTTGTAGTAAAGGCAGTCTACTTATTGTGAGTACACAAAATAAGAGCCATCTATAGTTGAATCTATAAATGCGTATCCTTTTGGGGTATACCCAAAGGATAAGTGATCAGCATTTAAAGTACTGTACCTACATATGACAAGCATTTAACTAATGAGACAAATATTTACAATGGTTGTTAGATCTCTTATTCAAAACATGATAATCAGACCTGAAGTAAAGTTCAAAAATATAAGTAGCAAAAGGTAGTGAAATCATATTTTTCTCCTTTTGTGAAATAATCATATATATATACATATATAAATACACACACACGAGTAATTTATATATTCATCCCAACTAAAGTGTATGTGCTATTGAAATTTAATGGTTTTCTCAAAGGTGTTGTTTGTAAGCTCTCCTTCCCAGTTTAGTTTGAGTTACAAGAAGGTGCGGACCCTTTGATACAATTGATTATATTACCCGTTTCTTAAGGCTAATTGCCAAAAATGGTGCATAATTGTATGGTTTCCCTAATCTCCTTTGTCCATCATCCATATTCTAGTTGCTAACTTAATTTCCTGAGCAAAATAAGTAATTTTAACACCAAATTGGTAATTCTGTTTAGATCCATTTTATTTTAGTCAGTCATAACTCACTAGGCTAACTTTTATGCTGTTGTATTATATTCTTAATATATCATTGAATATAGTGTTCAACATACTATATTCATTTTCCCAGTGAACTACCTACTTGGGAAAGAATAAGAATTGTATTTGTATTCTTGGTTAGTTACTGCTAGATGCATCCTCAAAATAATTTCTTTTTCAAAGTAATCTGAAGGATCTCAATGGTTTAGGCATTAGTTTTAATTTCAAGATGTTAGATTAGACCTCCCAATCAAGTCTTTGCTGTCATTAGCTGCCAAAGTTGACACTAGAGAGTTGCATTCCTGGAGAATCTGGTATTCCGAAGATTATTAGCATAGTGGAGATGACTCAGTCTATAAAGCACTTGCCATGCAAACATGAGCACCTGAGTTTGATCCCAGAACCCATAAAGAACAAGCAAAGCAAAAGAAAACCCTAGCACAGTCATGTATGTTTGTCATCTTAGCACTGGGGAGGTAGAGACAGGTTGGTAGGTCCTTGAGCATCACTGGCCAGCTCATCTACTCCACACACAACCTCAGGCTTTCCTCTGTTGTTCTTGGACACATGCACTCAGGTGCACTTGGAAACACACACACACACAAACACACACAAACACACAAATTCATACCAAAGATAACCTTGCTTTCTTGCAAGAAATAGGATGTTATATTTATGTAACTAAATAGCATTAGTGTGGGTCAATCTACTTAAAACATTTACTCTATCCTTTTCTGCCTGAGAGAATGAAGAGTGAAATAGTTTCAAATGGTTTACTTGCTTAAAATTTGCAGGTTAGGAATTTGTTATTGCCAGTGTTCTTGAGAGCTTTCTGTGTTTTAGTTATGCCTTAGTCCTTTTACGTTGTATTTTAAAATAGCTGTGCCTCAATAGTTATTCCTGTTATATGGATCAAAAGCCAGAGATGAACCAATACTATGGGGGTTATGTTAAGTAGGCACAGGTAGAAGTCAGGTATTTTGATTGCAAACTAGAATTCTTAACTCTCTTAACACTCATTTCTCAGGTTTGCCTTTATTTCAGATAGGCTTGGAAGCATTTTCAAAGGGGAGAATAAAAAAAGAAAAGCCAGGCTCCTTTGAGAGATGAGATGTGAACTTTGGAATTTAAAAATGCTTCTACTGGGTCTGTTGTAAACTAGGGTTAAGAATCACCACTTGGACTAGGAATATTCTCAGTGGTAGAACATTTATCTAGTATGTGTGTGACACCACATTCAACTCCTAGCACCTCACAAAACAATGCACTATAATTTATTATTGTTTGCTTAAAACTTTATTTGATTATCTAATAGGGACAAAATATATGTGCAGTCTTAAGGCTACAGTAGAACCCATAACAAAGAATATACATACCTGTATTTATCCCACCCTCCAAAACCAAGCAAACAAAAACAAAACAACAAAAAAAGAATTTATGTACCTATTTACATATATGACTCAACAATCATATATGCAAATTACATCTATTCTGGGATTGTGGGTCATAGAGTATAGTGTACAAAATACTAAATGTCATTTCTGAAAGATAATAATTAGTTATAAACACACATAGTTTAATGAATATTTTTTCTATATATAATTCTAAATTTTAATAATTTGAAACTTTGCCAAGTCTTAATTTGCTTGAAAATATTTGGGAAGTTACTTGAATTTGATATTAGTATAGTGTGTGCATAAATAGGATCTATCACAATAAGATAAGCAATCAAATTATATGATAACTTGATAGAAATAGTCCAGATTTCCCCAACTATTTGTTTGTAGTTCTTTTACACTGTCTTTTCAGATTACTAAATATAAGATTTAAATACTCCCTTATAGCCAGATGGTTTTTATTGAAAAAGCAAAGGATTTAAATCATTGAACACATTTGTGTTTGTTTTTAGCATTAATCCTCCCTCCAAAAAAGAATAAGGATGTTTAAGTGGATAAGTTAAAACAAAAGCCCACTTACTACCTCTGAAATTAAAAGAAAAATAAAACCTTAAAGACAAATAATTATTTTAAATTGCTGGCAGAAAAAAAATGTATCCATTTTCAGGTTATCTAGTTCATGACTAATTTCAACATTTTTTTTGAAATTATAGTAAGTGCTTATAAAGAGAAATTGTGTAATAGGCTTGATTATGTAATTGTGGCCAACATGGCATTTCTTCCATGATAATAGGGTGGACCATTGATTGCTATGTAGTCACACCCCAACTAATGGCATGAAAGACTTGTCAAAGATATCAAAGTCATTGCTTTACTAGATGCCACTTACTCTGGTGGGCTGTGCTATGCCGATCAGTAAACCTCCATGGGGCATTTCATGCCATCCATGTTCACCCGCTTATATTCTTGACCTCATGTGTTATTTGAATAGTAAAGTGAGATTGAAGTTGAGAGGGTAGTCTAAGGCCTTATTCACACCAGCTTAGTAGTTGACCAGTATTAATAGATGAACTTTACTCACAGACAGCACTAAGACTCAGGCTTCTGAGTCCATTACATCAACCTACCAGGAGATCGTTTTCACCCTCTCTTCTTCTGTGTCTAAGTAAGAAATGCGTAAATGTTGAGTCTAAGAAAATCATTAAGTCTGAATAGTTAATTAAAAAAACCCTAAATGTCATTCTATGATTTAATTTCTTCTAAGAAGTTATTCTATTCATATTCTGTAAGAATATGTTTAATAGTAATAAACTACGTGCTTTTGTAGTTTTTTTAGAAATGTGTAGTCTTGCTGTTTCAAAGTAATTGCCAACCAGGGAGACAGCCACTTTCAAATGTAAACATAGATCTGCATTCCTCAGACTGACTTTTGAAACATTCACAAAATAAAATGTTAGTGTGCATATTTCTAAGCATGCATTATGTACCTTGTTACTCTGTTTCTGAGTGTTGGACAGTTTTCTATATCATAAACTAAAGCAAGTCATGTAATTTACTGTTAATTCCATTTTTCAAAATATGTGGAAATGATACATACCACTTGATTGTGTACTTAGTATTTAACAGTGAGCATTGGCTTTCATTAAGTCAGAAATTAGGTAAATAGAATCATTATATTAAACAGGTCTGTTACTGAATTTACAACTTGACATCTTACAAAGATAATGACACATCTTAGTGGACTTGGATTTCCAAAACTTTTGCCAGATAGGAAAAGGAGAAATCGCACATAGGTTTTATAGCTTTTCATGAATAGACCATTTTGTTTTGGGTTAAAATAAATGAGGAAGACATGTTTGGTAGAGATATTTTTGGATTTTTCATGTCGTTAGTGGCTAAAATGCAAGCTGTAGTGAAACAGCTTTTAAATAAAGATTTTAAAGGCAAAATTATGGGCAAATCATCTTTTTAAACATTATTATGGGTAGATGGAAGACAAGTTGCAAACTTGTTTTTCAAGCTTATTATTCCTGGTGTTTTAAATGTATCATTTGTTACAAACTTTTGTGATAAAAATTATTCACATATAAAAATATTTAATTGGTTGGACAGTGAGATATCATATAGAGAATCACCTCCATTGTTATAAATCCTATAATTTTTCTGTATGACTAATGCATATTACTGCATTCATGTACAATATTTTTTTCAGATTACAGCTATGATTTTCTCAAAGTTTTCAGGGCTAAAATGTCATCCTTTTATATTCTGTGGCATGGCAGATTACTGTTACATTTGAGTTTTTTTATGTACTACACAAGGCTGTTAGAAATACCCTTGTAGTGACAAAAGGCTGGCTTTGTAGTGAACGAAATAGGGCTGTTCAGAAATCAAGTTTAATTTAAAAGCTCTTTCAACTCCTAGTTAATATAACTGCTTTAAATTTACAGACAGTGGGAGTAGCTCACCGTTACCCAAGTATGCTTCATCTCCCAAACCAAACAACAGCTACATGTTCAAACGGGAGCCCCCAGAGGGATGTGAGCGAGTGAAGGTCTTTGAGGAAATGGCGTAAGTAAAGTCTTTTCTATCAGCTGGGATGTGAAGCTTTTTATTGAGATGTTGATTACAGATGAATCAACTACTCTGTCCAGCTGATGTTTGTTTCAAAAGCAAATTAAGAAAAGAGAATTAAATAGAAGATCCTACGATGAGGATTGGAGGATTGCTAGACATGTATAAGCTAGTACGGAAAGCTTAGGAATTCACCTGCTGAAATGCCTTCCCTTTCTCTTCTCTCTCTGCTGCTCCTTCCCTCCCCTTTCTTCTTCCTTTCTCCCAACTCCATTTCTCTTTCCTTCCTGTTTTCTTTCCTTCTCCTCTCTTTCTCTTTCCATTCTCGCTATACTGTTTTTCTCTCTTCTTTCATTTTCTTTTTTGAAAAGTAATTTTTAATCTTTAAAATTTTAAGAAATCTTCTGTAAAAAACTGTTGGTTTAGCTGGCTGACAGAAATACATTTAGGAGCAAGGTTATTGTCCATGCACTAGCATCTTATAGATGGTCTCCGATTCTTCAAATTGAAGGGACAGTGGTTTTCTTTATAGATTTATCTAGCATGTTTACTCTTGAATTCATGTTTTCTGTCCCTTTTTATTTTAAATTTTCAATATGAAGAAGTCAGAAATTAAATTAGAAAAAAAGAGGTTCATGTTGAAAATTTGGGGCTTCTAGAAATACTCAGAAGATGACTGTGTAGCTCTTGGTGTATGTCCCAGTAGGTACCAATGCAGTCTGCTCTTCTTGCAGCCTAGAAGGGAACAGAGGCTACACAGGAGTTAATTGTTGGCTTAGTTTAGAGAATGGTGGTGGGATGGGGCTGGGGACATGGACTTTCTTCTTTTGGTTGAGAGACAACAGAAAACTTTTTTTTCCAAAATTTCAGTATATCTGAAGATCCAGAAAAAGTTGAATAAGTTTTTTATTACCAAATAAATGATAAATAGCATCCCTTTTTATACTTCTTAACAGTAAAGTTTATCATAAATATGTATAATATTCAGGAACAGTATAATTTCTTTCATCCTCCACAGTGATTGGAAACAACTAAAGATCTCTAAAAATTTGCTTGGCCCTTTTGAAAGTTGTTTTTTCTTTAAATGTCATTTCAATGCCCTATACGTGGCTAGTCTCCCAGCTGACCTGTGCTATGGAAGATGTTTCCCCTCTGTGTGCATATAACCCATCCCTGTCATTCACATTCTAGCTGTTTTAGAGAACTTCAATTTATCCACAAAGTAATTAACTTTGTAGTGATCCCAAACTAATTTTGTTTTATGGTTTTAGGTCTCGTCAGCCTATCTCGGCCCCTCTATTTTCATGTCCTGACAAAAACAAGGTTAATTTCATCCCAACTGGATCAGCTTTCTGTCCTGTAAAACTTCTAGGCCCTCTCCTACCTGCCTCAGACCTGATGCTCAAGAACTCTCCTAACTCTGGCCAGAGCTCAGCTCTGGCAACACTAACCGTAGAGCAGCTCTCTTCCCGGGTTTCCTTCACGTCTCTTTCTGATGACACCAGCACAGTAGACTCCCTGGAGCCTTCTGTCCAGCAGCCATCTCAGCAGCAGCAGCTCCTACAAGATCTGCAGGCAGAAGAACACATCTCCACTCAGAACTATGTGATGATCTAACGCAGGGGGGAGCTGGCCTCCACCCGTGTTCCATGGTGTGGGAATGAGATCTCAGACATCTATCTGCATGGAGTGACAAACTTTCTGAACACCACCAACAGCAAAATACTTAGCATCATAAAATAGCTCTTAACACTGATCTTGGCAGGGACCCACTCCTCCTATTCAGCAGTTTTTGTGGAAAGCAGTAATGCTTGCAGAATGTGTGTGTCATTCACATTTAAATGGAGACTATGCATTTCATAGTATGTCTGACAGATTAGTACTGTGTCCTGTGTTTTGTTCCAAAATTTCAGTATGAATAAGCTCTATTTCAAAAAGTTGCCTGTCTAAGTAGAAAATGTCTTGCTGTGTTTTGTCCTATGGAAAATACTGTACTTCAGGATTATGTTTACAATTGATCCAGGTGTTTGTTTCTAACTTCTATAATACATACAATGCAAAAAAAAAATGGCCACAACACTTGCACAGTGCCCACCCTATGGCCTAGCTTCAGGTACTTCAGTTGAAGTCTAAACTCAGGTAACTTGGAATGTATGTCACATTGGGATATTAAGTATTTCACAGCTGCAAAGCTAAAGAGGGAACATCACTCTTTCGCCTTTCCTTATTTTATGCATTTCCCTTTCTTCATTCCATTCCACATTAGAAAAAGAAGTGCATTCAGCCCTAGGTGATGGTAATACTGGACATGGAGAACATAAGGAACCAGCAGATCTGTGGTGTATGACATCGTTGTCCGTCATGTGGTTACCAATAGAACAACTGCTGCATTCGCTGTTTCAGCATGTGTAAATGTGGCTTTTTAAAAAAGCTAAGGTGTTGCTCAGTTAATGACTGTTACAGTGTTGCAAATAAGAAGCTTCAGTAGTAGACTGTATATAAACATTCCATATTGTGTGATGAAATTTAAATAAAAGAATGGCTGGGTTTGATTTCAAAGCAAATGAAGTTTTGCAGGAATAATGACGGATTTTTGTTTATATTGGCCATCAAGGTCATAATTGCTACTATTTTTATCTAAAGACATATTTGTTTAGCTTCACTTTAGGAAATTCTAATTTGCTGGTTAAAAAGTGAGACATTTTGGTTACTGTTTTCCTCAATCATTTGGGAAATGAGTTTTATTCATGTAGAGAGTACGAGTGTGTTCAGAACCAATGCAGCATAAGCAAGCAGACTTCTTGTTGACTTACAAGAGCAATAGCTTAAAGCTGTCTCATTTAAGCCTCAGATAACACTATCATGAATAATTTTGTTAAGACTTAGAATGTGTGGAGTAGAACATAAATAACCCCAAGCGAATAGCCTTGAACTTGCAGACTTGACAGAAGTTCTCCAGGAAGTGTGAAGAGAGCCCTAGAGATCCCTGACTGGCTAGTTGGAGAGCCTGACTTTCAGACACTGTTGGTCTGTAGCACAGAGCTTATACAAAAGTAAAGGGAAGCGTTTGTATTTGTATTCCTTTGCTTTCAGTTGAGTTAGAGCCTAGAGTTCTCTCATCTCCACCTAAAATGTATGGCAGTTTGTTGTTTGTTTGTTTTGTTTTTAGAATTTGGGAACAAGTTGCCTACAATTAAAGGGATGTTCCAGTTTCCTTAGATCATTCCTGATTTCTTTGATTCTTCTAAGGAGTTTGGAGGATGAGCTGATAAAGCGACACCATTTTAATTTTTATGAAATGCTGTGTGTGTATGCGTCTATTCTGTGTGTTGTGTTGTCAACCCAATTCTCTCCTTTCCACCAAAGTTTGCAGTAATATTCTCTCCTGAAGGTGCATTCTGGCTCCTTTAGTCAGTGTTATATTATAGGAGACTGTCATGGAGAAAAGGACTCAGTTTACTTTTGTCATTTTCACAGGGGAACCTTTTAAAACAATCTTTTCAGCAGCAGACACCTTTAACCATAATAATCTCAGGCCTTGATGAAAATACTATATTTTGTAGATTATGGTTAAAGGGAGAAAATTTCTAGTTCAGTAAGATAAATATGAGCTCCATTTAACTTCTGATATCTGGTTTAGCATTACATGATGTTTTGATTGTATACTCTGCTTTTGTCTAAAGATGCAATAGTATCATCAGTTTCAGAAAGATGGACTGAATATGCTTTTTGGTGATGAAATCTATGTACGATATTTATAGTGATGTGCTTTTATTTTCTCATGAGAAACTAAATATTGTGTTGTCATTTGTTTTTAGCATATATTAAAGTTTTGAGCCAAATGTGTTAAAGCTTATGCTTTGCCATGTAAATTTCCCAGAAGTTGTTGAGCTCAAATGTATCCTACATCCAGCTGTAGAAACTTGTCGGAAACTGTTTAAATTTTGTATATAGTTGTTTAATTTTAGCCACTGCGCTGAACAGTATTCAAGTTATATAATATGGCTTTACACAAGAAATGTGTGGCTTCTGTTTTGTATTTTTTTCAGTATAGAAGTTCCTGTGTCTTATTTAAATAAAGTTATTAGTAAAACTGGACTAGTTTACATATTTTTTAAAAAGACTGTTGGCACATTCTTCAGTGAAGGTGAATTCTGCCCTGGATAATGGCAGCATTGGTGCTCAGTGAGCTTCTGTATATCTAGAGCTGTGAGGCTTCTAACTGGATCAGATTTCTCCTGCTTGGTTTCTTCTTGACATTTAATTTGTACGTTTTCCATCCAAGGTAACAAGTTGGATGTCTTAGAGTCCTAATCTTTGTGCTGCTTCCAGCTGTGAGCATTTCCAATAGAGAAAACACTGTTCTGTTTATTCCTATGCCTGGCAATTTATAGGGAAGGAGTTTAAATTCAATGAAATCACCTCTAAGGAAGTCATATAGATCCTACAAAACCATAATAGTAGTTTCTTTTACTAGGTTCAGAATAAAAAGGAGAAACCTTTGCACGACAAAAAGGAAACATGTTTACTAAGGAATATACGATTATTCAAATAGCCAAGCACTTTGGGAGTGCTTTGTGAAGAACAATTTTTCCAGAGGATTGTTCCTTTCTTTTTCTTTTTTTCTTTTTTTTTGAGACAGGGTTTCTCTGTAGCTTTTAGAGCCTGTCCTGGCTCTTGTAGACCAGGCTGACCTCAAACTCATAGAGACCCGCCTGCCTCTCTAGTGCTGGGATTAAAATCACTGCCCGGCCGGATTATTCATTTCTAAAACATGACAGAATTAGATAAAATGTGACATTTAAATTAAGCATGGTTGCTTTATCGACATTTTTGTTTAAGAAAAGCAAAGTATTAAAGTTTTTGAGAGTGAGATTTATCTATTAGCAGTCTACTAAGGGTATATATTTCCATACAGGAAATTATTCTAGGAGTTTTTAAATTTTAATTGCAACTGAATGTGAAGGAAAGTGACATTTTCATCTTCATGCTTAACTTAATCATATAATAACCCTAATATAAGTAATCATAAGAAATAAACCAAACTTTAGACACAAGGGAGAGAAATTGAGTGTAGGAATGTAGGTATTCCAACAATATCTACCTAAAACAGCTGTATTTTTGAGTTAAGTGGTTAGCCCTCCTGTCACCTCCCATCCCACACTGAAAGGTGCCACCTAGTTTGAAGTTCATTTTCTCTATTCCCCTGCTCTGTGGATGGCTTCACCTGTCTCTCCTGTCTCTAATACTCAGAACTCTTGTATCCATTCACCCATACACTTCACTCTTGGTTCGTTGGACACATGAACCTGCAGGCTCATTTGGAAAAATAATTCCTTAGTTTAAAACTTCATTCAAAATCTTAATGCTGGTGTCTGACTTCCCAACCCTGTGCCTGTTCTCAGACTTCTAGCTTATCTCAGCCTCAGTGATTAAATACAATAAAAATACCATCTTGCCCTTATGTCCAGTCAGCTGTTCTCCTTTATGCTTCTATTTCCCTACTTCTCAAGACAAGGGAAATTTCCACTTCTGTGTACCCTGATATTTTGTCTGTATAAATCTCAGATTTGACTTCTTTTTCTCAACGCCAAATTTGAAGGTGAAGATGTAATGACAGGAGACTGACAACCATGCCATCTAGGTGCATTTCTTTGGAGTGAGATTCCGCTGAGGAATGAGCAAAGCAGTGGGTATGCCAGACCTTCCAGTGAAGTCAGTGGATACAGGCCAGGCGTTAGCAAACTACTACTGCCTGTGGGCCAGTCTGCAGCCTCTTTGTGCAAACAGAAATTTGCTGATGCAGTTATACTCATTTGTATATTGTCTATGGTTTCCCTGCAGTCCAGGGCAAGGTGAAGTAGTTGCAGCAGGAAGAATAAGCCCTAACAGGGACTCGGATATTTATTTGGTAATTTACAAAAATAAAATTGATGACCTGTAAGCAAACAAGCAGCCTGGAAAGTGAATAGAAGTGACTTACATCATACAAGGGGTTGTTTTCAATACTAAAGAATGGGTGGTCTATAAAAAACTGTGCCCCCCCCTCCAGAGAGCAAAGAAGAGATAGGAACGGGGGCGGGGGGAGGGAGCATCTCTTACAACTAGGATGTCTGGATTCACTTGACACTGCATAGAGGGCTCAAACAGTTCTGGCTGACTTTGTGCTACTTGGTATGTGGATGATAGATAGTTCCTAGGTAAATAGACAACATGCTATTTGTAAAGATGCCACTTGGTTAAAAGACAGGAACTAATTAACCCGCTGGACTGAGTTATATGCTAATAAATAAGAGGTGATAAAGGGCCATATGTTCTGGTTTTTACTGATTCCGCATCACTGGTCAATGACCTGGCCACATGGCCAAACGGTCAATGGAAACCTGGATTATTGAAGACATGTCCATCGGGGCATAGCCCTATAACCTAAGGGGTACTTTTAAGTAGGATATCATGATAGCCATCAAAAACTCCCATCTTTCAGAAAGTACCTAAAATTGACAAGCACATATCCCCATGAGCTCTCTTAAAGAAGTCGCCTGGCTTCATTAGCTAAGTGGACATGGAGAAAGGCTGAAGCAGTAAAGAGATGGATTGGATCCAGGTGCTCGCATGTATGTCCCCTCCCCCAGACATGTTTTTCTTGTACTTTCTGAGACACAATGCCTTTAGAAATCATTCTGTCTACTAACAAGAGATGGAGATGCTGATGGCTGGCCAGCTCTACTATGGGCCAAGTCTAACCTGCAGCCTATTTTTTGTAAATGAAAATGGACAGGAGCTATTTACCTGGTTATACCTGGCAAGAATAAGGCTGATAGCCTGGGTGTCCTGGTGGCACAAATAGACCCTAAAAGGAAGAGAGAACCAATTCTCGAGTGGACTTCTTAGCCAGCAAATTTGCAAATTTGCTTAGATGAACAGAAGATGCTGTCTGCGTTTAGGTAGCCAAATCATTTCTCAGAACAAAAATTACACCATACAGCTCATAATATCTGACAGTGGACAAAGAGATCTTCCTTAGAGTAGCAGCTTCATAAAGAAGACTGAGTATTTAAAACAGGGAAGTAAAGGGCTGAAGGGATGGCTCCAATCCCTTCTCGAGCATGCTCACACTTGACATTGATGGAATCAGTGAAGTATACTCACTAGATATTCCCGGTTTCCTGGTGTCTCTGGGGGAAAGAATGAAAAAAAAAGATGGTACAATTGTAATACTTTGAAAATGTCCCCAAATTGCCTGAAAATTCATTTTTTTCCTACATAATTGCAGAGGCAATAGGATCAAGAACTACAACACCAGGGTCTTTAAGTAGGGTTGGATTTTCAGAAAAAGCTGTGTTTTTAAACCTTATATCTGTCTGGGGCTGGAGAGATGGCTCTGTGGTTAAGAGCACTGACTGGATACTTGCTCTTCCAGAGAACCTAAATTTGGTTCTCAGTTAATGACAGCACACAGCCATCTGTAATTTTAGTTCCAGTGGATCCGATGCCCTCTCTAAGCCTGAATGAGCACCAGGCATGCGCATGGTGCACAAATATATATGCAGACAAAAATCCATGCACATAAAGATGAATAATTTAAAACCCTTATGTCCATCTTAATGAATAGAGTAGAATCACAATGAGTTGTTTGCTAGACTGGAACTGCCATCTGTGGTCTAGACCAATGCTGTGGTTGACCTGATGTGTTTTCCAAAGGTGAAAACATTCATGTGTTGATGGGGAAAAACAAGAATAAATAAATGGGTTATGAGTCCAATGCTTCTCTTTAATGGCACTAACTTCTCTAACAAGTATAGTTGCTTTCACCCACCTACCATGCCATGCCTATGTCTTTAAACCTGTGGTCCTTATCTCATGTCTGTGTATGTATGTGTGAACGTGCGCATGTGTCTTCTCTCACTGTAGATCTAAGAGCAGTAGGCACCAACCATACCACATTCCCTACTGAGTGACACACTGTCTTGATATATGCTCTTCCAGACAACTTAGTTTAACATTTTTTAACTCATCCCAACTCAAAATTTCAGGATATTGGCAGAATATCGACTGATTCTTTTGCTATACATAATGTAGCATGAGTGGCCCATAGTTCAGTTCTCACTGGAATTCTTCTTTGCCTCTAAAACCTCCTGAGCTGGCCTCCACTATCTGTCTTTCTCTTAGGCACTCTGGTGTTCCAAATTCCCACCAGAATGGTTTATTAAGCTTGCCTATGGTATTCTTCGCCTTTCTTGCCCACAGTTTCAAACTAGTCCATGCTCCTGTAAAACCGGTTCCCATTGTAATGGTTGTTCTGTCTCTTTAAGAGACAAGCCACACCTACTCCCTCCC
>LOJH01024827.1:7113-18527 GCA_001685095.1 Ellobius talpinus
ACCAGGCTGGCCTCAAACTCACAGAGATCTGCCTGCCTCTGCCTCCCAAGGGCTTGGATTAAAGGTGTGCACCATCACTGCATTTTTCTTTTTAATCTGGATAAAAGTAAGTGAATAAAATTCAGAACCCAGAATTTTCGCCCAAGAAGCCAAATATCCTGGTGCAGTTACCTGAAGCAGCCGCACTGTGTCCTGGCTTCGGGCCCTTAGTAATGAGACGACGTGGTCTCATTTCATTGGAACAGCGTTACTGTCGCAGTCTTCCCTCGTGAAGGGCAAAGTGTCCTGGCTATTAGAGAGTTTTATGAGTTGAGTGAAAGCTGGAGCATCTCCTGGAATCTCTAGTTCCTCGCCATGCACACACACCACACACAGGGCCACTGGTTTCAGGGAAAGTTTCTCACACGCTTTGCCTGTGTTCACAGTTGCTTTATCCCACGTTCTTTAACATTCGCTTTGCACCATTTATTTTCTTACTGCTAAAACCATCTCTTTTATTCGAGGAACAGCTAAACAACTTCAGGACAACAAAACATGAAGTAATAAGCTATCTTTTCCGGAAAGAGCCATTCAAATGCCACCTTCCTCCCAAACCCACAGGGGTGGACGACATTCTGCTTCCCCTCTGTCCCCCAGACAAAGGACAGAAGAAATTCTTTCATCAGTTTTATTTGTTTTGTAAATCACACTGTCCTCAACTTTTAACATAAAAATTTCCTTGACAGCCATTTAATAATTGTGAGTGATCTATGGCTTGATTATGAAGTGTTCATCTAATAATGATCTATTTCCTTTACCCCAGAGGCCAACTACAAAGCTAAAGTATTATCTTGGTGATATTTTTAATAACTTCCCGTGGGATTGCAAGCTCCAAGCACAGCCGACCCTGCAAAAGAGTTAATCATGTAATTTTACAGATTAGACACCACAGGATTACTAATGAGAAACTTCAGTTTAGTGATAAACTTTTTTTTTCCAGAAATATTTTGAAAGGCCCATGACCTTTGGCTGACACTCGGCGAGGCTATTAGTTTACCCATGGATGTGCTACCAAACCCAGAGGAGTCAAACAGGACATCTTTTCTGGAAAGCTGATTGGAAGAATTTTTCTTTATAAAGACTCTAGTAACAGAGGGAACAGACAAAGAAGAATAAAAAGAGACAAGTGGGGGTTGGTGCTTCCCTTCCACCGATTGGTATAACTTCAGTTTCTAGTGTCTTTCCAACCATATGTTCAAAATGGAGAGCTCGGTTCACATTTCAATGTCACACTGCCCTCCGTTCATAAACATGTATCATCCATCACTAAATATTTAGATCCGAATTGTTGGAGCTGAGCTCTGTGCCAGGGGTAAGGGGATTAATTCCTTTCAAGGTCCTCACATGATGGATTTTCCCCTGAAGTAAACATCCGAGAAGCGCCCACACTGAAGCCATAAAATGTATAAATAAAGTTTAAAGTTTAATTAAGTCAACATTATTTAAAGTGGTTGTCATATTTTATGGCAAATGTTTCATGTTTATTTTGTATGGCTCCTAATAAATAGCCCCTCCTGGCCAGAAAGAAAGGCCCAACTAGGCTAAAGGGTCCAGACTTGGGGCCAGAAGTAGTAGGATTTTGAACTGGGAATAATGGAGCCTTTTCCCATATGCTTTTGTTTAAAAACTGAACATGTAAATTAGACCTTGAGGCAGCATCCGGCACAGAATGGATGCTTGAAAAATCCTCTACCGGTTTATCAGTTGGACTGTGGGAAAAGATACAATCCTTATCAGCTCTGCAGACTAACAAATGAAGGAAAGTTCGAGTGAAAAACAGCCAACAATTGATTACTGTTTTCCTAGTAATAGAAAGCATGAAAGAAAATAGTTAATGAAAAATTAGTCCACATTGACTTATTTGCTTCTTAAATCTTTTAGGGAGAGGCTGTACAGCATTTCAAACAGTGAAAGATGGCCTCAAACTTGCTCTGAGGAAGACCTTAAACTCTGACTCTCCTGGTTCTGCCTCAGAAATGCTACGATTTAGAGGCACGAATCACTGCACCCAGTTAAAATACATTTTCTTAAAAGGTAATTCATTGACTGTATATAAAACCTTCCCAAACACAGCATTTTAAGGCACCTGATTTTTCTTTTTTAATTTCAAACTGGGAAGGTGGTTCGCTGACACTGTCTTACAAAGGATTCAGTGTTTAAGGAGAAAGTAGGAAAAGGCATTAACCTAGTTTATGTGAATTCTTTATTGGGGGCAAGTCAAAGCCCAGTTGTTCACATAGTAAGGACTTTTGTATAGTAAAAGCTCCTTTGATCTGAGGGTCAGATCCATCCAAGGAGACCTTCAGAGCTGTAACAGACCATCAGCACACCCGTCCCACCTTGACACTTTGCCAGCGAAGGTTGAAGAAGTTGATTGTTCAGGTTTACATGGGTGACTAAGCAGATCTCTAGAACTACGGTTTCCCAGTGTGCTCTTCTTGTTCGCCTCCCTATGGTGTATGTACTTGGCCTATCTGCAGAAGAAAATGATGGTGGGGGTCACGGATGGCTTTGAGATGATGCGATGTAAAGCTGGGGAGAGTGTACTAATGCTTCCAGTGGTTGTTTCCTTGCATATTGTCACAGCTGAGTGATCTGGCACAAACTAGGCACAGACGGCCATTTTTCCTTGTGCAAATTCCATGAAGAATAAAGACGTGTTCACAATGTACTTTACATAGTTAGGGAACACCCAATTAATGATATCAATTATATCAATTATCAAGGCTATCATGGCCACTCTTTTAAAGTTATGCATTCAATTAAAGACAAAATATTGTCCCAAATTACAAGTTACTAAAATATAGCTGAGAATGATTTTATTTTTCTTCAAAGTTGAGCTATTGAGTTTTGGCAAGCCCCAAACATTCATATAGATGGAAAAAAATTCCACCATGCTGAAATTTGTCAAGTAAAGCAAAAATTCATCTTATTTTCTTTTCTAAGAAAATATCGTCTTTTCTAAGACGATATCCTTTTTAACATATTAAATGTGAGGATTAGTTGTAAAATGAATGCATAAACATTCAGTTAGAGGTGTAGACTTGAAGCAACATTTTGTTCTTAAAAGTAGAATCACTCAGATGATGTAAAAGTAAAGATCATTACCTAGCAACTCCCTGAGAAGTTTTCCCTCTCTTTAGTTTTTCTAGTCTGTATTATCATTCTCTGTGTGAATTTTAATTACAAATAATTATCTTTCCTTGGAGTTTTTTTTGTCAAAAATTGCAAAACTATTCTACTTTCTACACAAATATATCATAGTCTTCTAAGTTCCCTCTAAGAAGATTGCATATTTTATGAAACAAACGTGGTGAAAAGGAAGAGAAATAGGAATAAAAATACTTTTACATTAAGGGATAGTTTCAGTTAAATTTCTATGACATAATTTTATGTATATTTTTATGGAAGTATAACTTTTAAGACAAGACAAAAACATCTTGCCAGATGCTATTAATTACCTAAAAACTTGCTGGGAAAAATAATAACCCTAGACGAGCCATTTATTGCTTCAACCCCAGGCAATAGGCTCATCAAAAGCCCTATTGAAGCCTATTAACATATTACATATTTCCCTACTCGTCTGGTAGATGCTATAGTATTTGTTACGTACAAAATGCTATCATTGGACAATTTTAGTGTTCCATTTCCTTTGCTAATTTGTAGCTTCTAAACTCAAGTTTTGATTTTTTTTGCTGACCTTCAGTAATACTCACATATATACTTTATGGGATATATAACTGGACTGGACTGAGGAAATCACCACCATTCAGTCCTTGTGTGAAAAGAAGCCAATGTGAACACTATAAATCGTATGTAACATTTTCAATGTATTGGTCACCTAACTGTATCAATATTGTAATGAATATGAGAATACCATCCACAAAATTGTGCTTTCTTTTCCCCATTTTGCTATTTGCTAAGAGAAATCTTTTCTCATTTTCTCCTAACCTTAATTAACTAGCCTCTAGGGGCATGTTCCCCACTCCTTATAAGTTGGGGACCTAGAAGACCCAGTGAAATGTGAGTTAATTTCATTAATGTGCTCTCAGGGGAAGCCTGTGTGCAGCTAGTGTTTCCAAGGCATTTATTTTGTCTAAACATTTCTTCTCACTGAGTTATTATTATATTATATAGTGGAGCTACAGTGGGTGCTAAAGGCAGAGACAGATGAAACCTTTTCTAGAATTAACTCTGAGACCTTACTTTTTTCCAGTAGAAGATCCCTGCAGAAAGAAATACTTTTAAATGGAATGAGTAGATAATGGAGACTTATGCTTTAAGCATAGGATTCCAAATGCCTATTATGAATATATCATGACTATATATGAATATATCAAGCCTTCTGCAGATCTCTGTTGACTATCTCCTATAAAATGGAATGTTAAACAGAGTAAACTTCATCCCACCTCTAATTTTTCGTCAGTACAGATGAAAACTTCCTTTAGAAATATTTGTAAGTTTTGCATTAAAACCTGTGCACACATTTAAAAATATGTCTGTACAAATGTATGTGCAAATATGACTTTAATATATCTATATTTATTTTTAAATGAAATGCATATGCAGTCTATAAAATGTAGATTGTCCCATGGTTTGTGGATTTATCATAACTGTTGATAAAAGGAGTGAAGAAAATTTAATTCTCAACCTAATTAATTCCTAAGTGTCATCAATTTCCCAAGTATACCAGTTGTGATTAAAATATGAGGTTTTTCATTTCAGATGTGATTGAATAAATGAACCAAGTAGGAAATTTTTTTTCCTTTTCATCCATTACCATATTACAAAATAGGCCTAAAGAAGAATCTGAAATGAACATAAACATAGCTGTTTGATCTATATCACAAGTCTAGTATATTCATATAGTCTGTCCAAACTACAAATTATAGAATAATCTATTATCTCATTAAAATGTAAATATAAGTGAAAAGTCACTATGTTCCCCCAGAAAGAATATACCTTAGTTTAGTCATATTTTGACAGTGTTTCCAAAGTGAGTGTGTAATTTCTATTTAATTTTATTATGAGTAAGTTCATATTTCAGATGTCAAGCCCAAAGTCTTCTGTGGCGTGTTGAAGGTTGGTGCTCTCCCAGGGAGAAGCATTGTTTAACATGAAGCTTGTTAATGGATTCCTACATAGATTCCTATATGATGGATTCCTGTAGAGACAGCATGCATCATTGAAAGGTCTTGAAAATAGCTTTGCTTAGCACAGACTGAAAATTTAAAGAGAATTACTTCACTTAACATGTCACTAATGTACTGAAAGTTAAAAAGAATAAGCCAAAAGTGAGGCATTTCAGTGAAAAAAACGTTGACATATTCACCTTGAAAGAGAACATTGTACCCTCATCATTAATAAAAAGCAAAGATGGATCACCCAGTCAGAGAATCAGAACTATGAACAAGAAAAACTGTTTAGAAATATAACTGCAGTTTTTACACCTTCTGGAACCAAACTAAGCTTTAGTTTAAAAACTGAGAAATATTCTAATTGAGCATAAAACTCCAGAATGGAAGTGACATCACAGAGATGTCAATAGGAAGACTTTTGAAGAAAAGGTGTGGTAGATTGTGCAAAAGTAGCTACAGAATTCTTCCATTCATGCCCCCTGCAAAATAACTTTACAGCTACTCTCAACCAGAGCTATTTCCCCCATCCACAGAAACCGATCTCAACTCCATGACTTGCTTAACCAACAGACATGGTAAATGTGGCATGTCCCAGCTGGGCCTGGCGGTTGCTGGAGAGATTTCCATCACAGCTGGAGGAACCCTGGGCTGGCCTGCAGGAGAAGAGGATTCTGGGACCCTGACTGGCAGCTTTGCCACTGCCTGCCAGTGAGAGAGGTAGTAAAATATCCTGCCTCCCTCAGATGAGGCAAGGAGTGACCACAGTGAGCACAGGCGAGAGCAGTATGATAATGCACGGCCAAGGGTTAAATTCTTGACCACAGATCTGGTAGTTTGTTAAGCTAGCAAATACTTTAATAAGGTAAATAAATACGCACGTGACACACACACACACATACACACACGCACACACACGTCACGACTCTTTCATCATTTCGCCAGGGGTGACATGTTTGCGCTGTGTGGTTGTTTCTCATACCTAATTTTTCTTTGTGATCAACTTATGCTTTTAGTAGATGGCTCTGCTTCAATGGAAGTCCTTTTCTCTGAAAAATATCCCCTGAATTATTTACTAAGGAAGCCGTAGTTTCATTAGATTCCTGCTTCTGGAAGTGACATGTTTGGCGCAGATGTATTCTCAAGAGTCTGCAGTCAGCTGAACAGTAGGTAGAGATCAAGCCATGTGTGACTTTCAGGAGCCCAGTTTTCCCCTAGGGGGCTGCTTCCCCTGCAAACAGACATGCTAATTACAGCTTATGGCTGCATTGGGAGGAAACCAAACACACAAACATCACTTATTAAAATATATTATTCAAATCAGAAGTTCTCTATTTCTACTAATTTTAAAGGAGGCTGAAGATTTTTTGTGGGTCCCTGAAAGCATCGTAGGTTCTGAACATAGGGCCTCTTTTGTCTTCCAATTTAATCAGCTTAGCCAGACATTGAAAAAGTTACTAACCTCTTTCTTCCTGTCAGACCTCCAGCATAATCGGTTCATAACCACAGTCAAGGTGTGTGTGTGTGTGTGTGTGTGTGTGTGTGCATGTGTGTGTGTGCACGTGTACACATGCAAAAGTACATGTTCTTGTGAAATATTCACCCTTTTATGAGTAAAGTTGGTTTGCTACCTCAGCAGCCTGGTCACCTACATCTACAGTGTATAACCTCAGGCTGCTTTTCACAGAAGAACTGCAGAGGGATTTTAGAGGATGTAACCATTCATATCCTACAATGGCAAAGGAAAAAAAAGAAAGAAAAAGAAGCCCAACACAAGGGAATCTTCAGTATAAACATTAATAGTTTCCCACATCTTTGTTTAGAGAATAGCCTGAGGATTTCTAAACTTTTAGATCTTATTCATTCCAGAACTGTTTCACTTATGGCCACATAAATCTTGGCCCTTTAGAAGTTCCAAGATTAAAATTCTTTGGAAACTAGAGTCCCAGAGAGCTCCCAGGTGATCTATATAAAGCAGGTCTGATGTGGGACACTCCAGGGCCCTGACACTTTCTAAGATCATCGGGGCCTTGCTCTCACATGAGCTTAGAAAATCCACACTTAGAAAAGAAGCATTGGAAGGGGAGCTTGGTAAAAACTGTACTATTCTGTTAAAAATTGCTGTTTTTTTAATTGCAAGGGAAGGCATTATCAGTGTTGTGTCAGCCGCTTCCTATCACTTCCTATGACAAACTGCTCTCATCAAAAGCAGCTTGAAGAAGACTTTCTTTTGGCTTTTCTTTCAGAAGGCTAGAAGTCCATGATGGTGGGTCAGGCATGGTGACAGGGACAGGAGGCTGAGCAACCATATTTCAGCTGTCACAGGAAATGCTGGAGTGAACTAGAACTGAGGTGAGGCTGTAAACTCTTGAAGTCTTTCCCCAGCGACAGGCTTTCCTCAAGCAAAGCTGCCCCCCTTAAAGCTTCTGCAGCCCTCAAACAGCTCCTTCATAGGGGACTCTGTTCAAAGTCATGAGCCTACAAGGAAGTTCTCATTTCAAACACCGCAAGTGTAGAACATTTATATTTAGCTCTTTCTGAAGTAAAAAATGAAGACCGTGTGCTGTGGTTTGTGGGAGTGTTCCTCCAATGTTCATGTTAAAGACTGGGCCCCAAGATGGCATGATTTACATGTAATGATCATGTAAATCAAGGGTGAAACTTCGAATAGGATTCTGGGATTTGATCCATCCAGACTTCTTCTCTTTGCATGCCTAGCTGGTGAGATAAGTAATTAGTTCTACCATGTACTCTTAGGATAACATGCTATCCTTACCAGAAGCCCAAAGAACACACCATGTGGTCTTGCCTGGAACATCTAGAGCCATCAACCAATATTTCCTTTCTTTTCTAAGTCAATTATATTAGGTATTTAACTTTATATCTTAAAATTTTATTTTTATTAATATTGCATTTTATGAAACAGAGCTTCTCTGTATAATGTTTGCAGCCCTAGAACTCACTGTGTAGACTATGCTGGCCTTGAACTCAGAGACTTGCCTGCCTCTGCCTTCCAAGTTCTGGGATTAAAGGTGTGCGTCACCGTCTCCCAGCTAGGTATTTTATTATAGTGACAAATAGCTGAACAACACTCTATAAAAAGTTTTATTTTTTTCAAAGTAGGGAGGCAAGATGTGACTGCAAAATATTTTATATTGCTTATATTTAAACAAACTTAATTCATTTTTAATTTAATAATTTAAAAAGCCTATCTAAGATTTCCAACATAGAAAGGTACCTTATAAAGGAAGGTAAAATTGAAGCTATGAAAATGATGACCTACTTCCCTCAAGAGTCCCATCACTCTACAAACTCCTGCATTTTAGATTAGAGATTCTATAGTTCCCATCCTTAAATAATGACAGTTTTCTAAAATCAAAAAGCTATAAAAAGAATAATCATATATTTGCATAAGGAGAGATTCCAGAAGTTTCTGTTACTTGTCCCCATTAAGGCTATAATTTCATCAGTATCTTTAATCTATTCATTGCTCTGCTTTGCCACCCTCTGTGGTTCCATCTGACTTGTTCATTTCCCCCTCTAGTTCATCCTGCTCTCTAGGGTGCACTATTTTCTTATCGCAGGAATCATTGCCTCATCTTTTAATAAACACTTGTTCCTTGGGGTTTTGTAATTAAGTCCCAAACATGTGGAGCTCAAAGGTGAAAGTAAGAGAAGGCAAGGACCACTTTTAACACTTACTTCCTCAAGATACCCCCTACACTTATTTTCTTGATTAATCTCTAAGTGCTTGTGAAAGTCCCATATAAATAAAATAGAACACTTTTACTTTTGTATCTAATGTCCTTGACTCCCAGAAGATATTGAAAGGTTCTAAAAATTGGATTCTATTATTGTCCCATCCTCCAAGGTCACACACACAAGTTGCCTCAAGGGTTATGAAGGCCACTCGTAGTTTTCTGGATGGGACAGATGGTTTTGTTGATATGTTTTTTAGACAAACCAATAAGTTCATTAAGTAATTGATCTAAATTAAGATGAGAATACATAAGCGAGATCCACATTCCTTCACAGAATTTATAAAGATTATCATGGTCTTCTCTGGCTTATCTTTCAGCCTCATCATGTGCATCTATAAGCCTTGTCCAAGCTCTCTGCTCACCTGACTCCCCTCAGCCATGATGTCATTGAGAATCTTATTGCTCTACCCCTCTCACATCCAGGTTGGACTTCTTGTCTCTTTTCATTGGTGGGCCAACTCAGAGTGGTCAACCCTGAAGTCTTATACACATGAACAACAAAAATGGACTTACCAGGTTGTATTCACATGAGCATATGCACATGCATGTGTGTGCACACACACATACACACACATGCACACACACTTATGCTTATATTTTTACTTTTCTTTAGAGGAAAAGTTAATCTTTTCAAGAACTCTCTACTCAGGCTTCTGTAGTAAGAGCCTCCTTATGTGTTCCCAGCTGCTCAGCCCTGAAATAATCACACAGAAACCATATTATTTGCAGTACTGTTTGACCAATAGCTTAAGTGTATTTATGGCTAACTCATATCTTAAATTAACCCATTAATCTGTTTATCGCCGTGAGACTGTGGCTTACTGGGTAAAATTCTGGCATCTGTTTCCGGGGGGTCTACCTGGCTTCTCTCTGACTCTGCCTCCTTTCTCCCAGCATTCAGTTTAGTTTTCCCTGCCTAGCTAAATTCTGCCTTATGCAGGCCTAAGGCAATTTCCCTTTTTTAACCCTTCAAAATATTTACAGTTATTTATTTATATATTTATATATGCAGGGCACAGCTTTGGTGTAATGTCATAGACAATTGTCAGAGGTCATTTTTTTCTTCTACAATTTGAATTATGGAAGTTAAACTCAGGTCCTTGGGTTGGCATCACTAGCCATTATCCACTGAGCTATCTTTTTGGCCCACAGTGTCCCTTCTTAATGGCACTAATTGATGAACAGCTCTGGAAAAACCTTCTCCAAATCTTATCTTAGTTTATATGTATGAGTGTTTTGCCTGTATGTATGTATATGTTTCCTATATGCATACAATGCCCAAGGAGGAAAGAAGAGGGCATAGAATCCTCTGGAACTGGAGTTACAGATGGCTAGATGGCTATATTGGTGCTGAACACCCAACTTAGGTCTTCTGCGAACAGCACATGCTCGTAACCACCAAGCCATTGCTCCAATCCCAAGTGTCAAAGCTTTTCTGTCCATCCCCAGCTCTCATGCTGCTCTAAAATGTCCCCTTACTGTTTGACTCTCAGGCCTCACTTCCTCTTAATACCTTCTCCCGAAGGACTACCAGAGTCACTCCCCTGGGTCATCCAAGAAATGGCCTCTGGAAGAAACTGCTGGAGCATCTCCATCTCCTCGGACAGAAGTAGTGACTGTCTACCACTGTGGGCCTCTTGGGAAGAAGTTCTCCCACAGCCTTGGTATCTGTTGCACTCTTTCCTTCTGTCTTTCTGCCATCTGCATTAGGGTACTGCACTGCAAGTACCTATACTGCAGAGGCCACATCTTCAACAGCTCAATAAAGATTTACTGAGCGAGATGTTTCTTTGCCAAATTCTACTGCTTTATCCTATTCTGTGTTAGTATGGAGAGTCACAGAATTCTTTTTTACAGGTTCAGAGTTTGGAGTGAGAATTCTGGTGATCAAGCTCTGTCACTAAGTCTGTACGGGCTTTAGAAGCGCCTTCTTCTTTGCTGCACAGCAGAAGTGGTAAAGGCATCATTGGGATAGTATGCGGACCTCATGAATCAATATACTAACATTTAGTTCTATAATATTCCATTGATATTAAGTATTTGATAGAAGTTAGTTTTATTACTGCTATTTCTCACCTTTCTTTCTTCCCATTTTTGCTTCCTTCTCACATCCCTTCACTTCTCCCTCCCTCCTTCCGTCCCTCCATCCCTCTCTTTCTCCTTTCTCTCATTCCTTCCTCCTGCCCCGGTTTGTTTGAATTCATTTTTTCTTCCTCTCCTGTTACTTTCATACTTACTAACAACTCACGATCTCCTAGTGAGAGAGAAGGTCCTGCTCCAAGGAGTCACACAAACAAATACCTCCCTTGTGAGGTCATGTTGATGTGACATTTAGAGACGAGGTAAACAGATGCAGTGGAGCAGTTATCATGCTCAGTTAGGAATGTGTTGGCAAGACAGCCTGCTGCAGCATGGGATGCGCAGTAACGATCCCCAGCATCCCACCAGAAGCAGGGAAACATTTCTAGGATATTATTCA
>LOJH01024828.1:5194-16650 GCA_001685095.1 Ellobius talpinus
CTCATATTCCAGGCTGAGTCTGTCAGCTGAAGCTCAGAGGTAACACACACAAGGTTTGCATGGCAGCATCGGGTTCAGGGCAAGTGTACTGTCTGCTCTGTCCTGGATGTGGGGGAGGAGAGGGAATTGTGCAGGGACCTTCACAGTGAGTTTGTCTTCAGACAGATGCTGTTAGCTGTATCCTGTAGACACAGGTTATTTGTGAGAATGATCCATCCCTCAGCACCCTTGCGACATGTGGCATGTAAAATATACCTTTTCGATGAGAGGACCTTGGGCAAGGATGTGCCTCCACTCAATGCCACCCTCAGATTTTCATCCTTCGGTCCGAGGATTCTCCAGGGAGACGTGGTTGGAGAGTGATGTCCCATGGAAAGGTATGAGCTTCTGTCAACTTGCCAGCTTATTAGACAACTGCATACTGAGGTCTCACTGTGTGCTGGTATTGCTATCTCTAGCTGAGGTACTACTGTGTGCTAGTATTGCTATCTCTAGCTGAGGTCCTATTGTGTGCTGGTATTGCTATCTCTAGCTGAGGTCCTATTGTTTGCTGGCATTGCTATCTCTAGCTGAGGTCCTACTGTGTGCTGATATTGCTATCTCTAGCTGAGGTCCTGCTGTGTGTGCTGGTATTGCTATCTCTAACTGAGGTTCTATTGTGTGCTGGTATTGCTATATCTAGCTGAGGTCCTACTGTGTGCTGGTATTACTATCTCTAAGATGGCAGAGGTGAAGAAGGATGGAGTCTCCACCAGAGTAAGTGCCATCTAAAAGATGGCTCATCCCTACAGACCTCAAACACACATGCACTGGTATCCATCCCAGAGACTTCAAAGGCTATATATGAATAACCCATGACTATAACAGCCAACCCAGGAGGCTTTCCCCCATCATCTCTCCAGTTCTGCTTTTGTAGCTCTGGCCACTGTCACCATGGGGAGTGGAGACTGCTGGTGAGGGAGTGGAACTGCCCGTTCTCAAGCTTGTGATCCAACAAGGAAGTATTTGTCAGCTATAGGATGAAGGATTCGTGGAGAAGAGCCGGAAGCAACAGCCGCCATCGCCACAGTGGAGGTGGATGCAGGTCCGACGGCAGAGCAGCCTCACATACGGTGAGCCTGGCAATCCATTGAAGGCTGGATGAGTCGGAGGTTGAAGCCAGCCATCAGCTAAATGACTGAAGAAAGGATGCAGCTGCAGATAGGAAAGGACTCGCCGGGGAGATTGGAAGTGGGTCATCTTGGCAGCTCCAGGACAGGTGTTGCATTAATGCATTTGAATATCAATGAGGCCCAAGGAAGATGGCCACCATTCCAGAGTCCGAGGGAGGAGCCACATGCAGCTACATCCTCTGCCAGTCTCACTCTGACCCCACCTCCAGGGGTCTTTGTCACATAGGAGAACAGACGAGATCAGAGGCATAAACCTGGGTTTGTAGACAAAATGAGGGCTCAGGAGGGCTGTGGACAATCTCCATGCTCCACACGGGGAGGCCATGGGAGTTGTGGCATCTTAGCTTCTTTAAGACTAATCTCAGGTCCTTTCCCAACCGCAAACTGGATAGCAGCACTCGGCTGGGTAGAGGGCACCCAGAGAGTTAGATGGCAGAACTGAGACATTCCATAAAGTGGACCTGACTCGATGTGTTTAACCTGCCTTTCCTGGGCTTCTCATGGACTGAGCCAGAACCACAAAACCAAAGAGCACAAACACAGGGGGAGCTGTTTAGGATACTATGAGAGTCTTGCTCTGGAACCTGTCTTGTGGGCCCTCCTTTCTAGGCATCCCTATTGCCCAGACTCCCCATAAACAGCAGGCAGGAAGGCAGAGGTGGCTTGGGAAATGTCCACCTAGAAGGTCCAGTATTTGGTGAAGAACCTGATATAGGCTGGTTCTTGCTAGTCACAGAAGACACAGCCACTAGATATGTCCACTCACAAGGACACCCGTGAGCTCTGACCTAGCCCGTAGCCCTAACCAAAAGACCCCACTGCGTGGATAATCATTCGTGTTTCAACCCTCATGGGGTTACAACCTCCAATGCTGAGGCCCTTGCAGGGCTGGAAGCTTCTGGCTAAGATGCGGCTCTGGGGGAAGGAGCTGAGGCCATACTTCTGTCACTACATCAAAAGACACTAGCCTTGATGGAGCTAAAGATGAGTGATGGAGTCTGCTTGATCAGACTCAGCATGGCTCCCAGCCCTTCCCCAAGGCCTGTGTGCACTGTCTGGTAAACCCAGGCTTATATAGCACCTTATCAGTCAGTTGGCCTGGAACCCCCCCCCCACCATAACTAATCAGGTCCTCATCCTCCACCCCAAACTCCACAGAGATCCTGACCTGCCTTCAGCAAAACTCCAGTCAGGTCTGTTTAGCCAGACCTTTTCCCCACAGAGATTTCCTCTTGGTCATCTGTCCACCTTGGCCCTAGACCATGCTGGTCCCCACCTGCCCTGCTGTTCCACCTTCTCCACAGTGGAATCATGAAGGGGGGCAGGAGATCCTCACCCACCCCGTGCTCTCGGCTCTTCCACCCAGGGATCTAGCAGTACCCTGACAAATGTTTTCCTGAGCCCCAGCCTCAGATCTTCCCAAGAGTTCTGAGTCACACCTCCGTGCTTAGATTGAGTCCAGAGGCAGGATAAGCCTCTCACAATCACCCTGGGCCAAGACTCCCATCTGCCCACAAACCCAGATGTAGCAGTGAGGGTTCAGTTGTCATCAACCCTTGGCGGCATTCTCAGAGCCTTTGAAGGTGGGGTCCTCTTACTCACCCTAGGGAGCTCCAGTCAGGCAGCTGAGCAAGTTCATGGCACTCTGAAGTTAGGGTACAATACTTAAAGGGGTCAATGTGAAGGCAGGCCTAGCTCCCCAGGGGCTCTCCAGTGCTAAGGCTTCCCTTAGGGACTATTGCTAAATTCAGTAGCAGCCACAACCATTATGCCACCAGTAAAGAGGGGAGCAGATCCATTTGCTTCTGCACCCCCCCACAAACCCTTTCTCTGATGGCAGTAGGCAAGGAGATGAGCCTACAGATTAGGACAGAGGCTGAGAATTACCAGACCCCACCTCCCAGCTTTGAAGCCAGCAGGGCAGGGTCATACCAAAGCAGGGCACACACCCCCAAAATTTGCCCACTGGGGTTGCTGTAAGATAGACAGGAGCAATCTGGTAGTGTCAGCTTCACGGCACTGCCCCTACCACACATGGCCTCAATTAAGAAGGAGGACAAATGGGGCGGGGAGGTGAAGGAATCTGAGGCCCAGCACTCAGGGGCTCCTGTGGGGAGCCTCTTTGCTTGGTGCTTGGACCTCATGACATCCTAACCTGTGCTTTCCAGGAGGCTTTCCAAGGCCCAAGACTGACACCAGTGAGGACAACAGAAACATGCTCAAGCCATCCACGGTAGCCTGGAAAATCGAGCTGGGATGACCCTGTCAGTTTAAGGGTGCAGGAAACCTGTGGTCCTCCCTACCTCTCCTCAGTGCTAGCTCCTGGAGACCAGGGAAGCAGCCACAGAAGCCAAAGAAGGGAAAAGGGGGAGGTAAACAATGTTCAAGAACGACAAGCTGCAGAGAAAGAGGGAAGCCCAGTTTTCAGTCCACAGAAGGCTGGCTGCTTGTTGGCAGAGAAAGGGTTCCACGCTACATTGGAGGCTGGCCGCAGAGAAGGAGTTGGCAGAGGACGGTGGCTCTGGGGACCACACAGAACCTCAGTCACAACTGCTCATTCTGCCAAGAACAAACACAAGCAGACGGCTGTGGCTAAGCACCCACGTGATGTTGCATGTGCATGTGTGAAATTCAAATTTCAAGCCATTTCCATGTGCTGTGAGAGGGCACACCTTGATTCCATCAACCCTTTACTACGCACGAAAGCCACCCCTAGCTCTTAGGGTGAACACACACAGGAACAGGGTGAAAGTGGACTGTGGCTGTCATAGGCCACACCCCGATCCACAGTCTCCCAATATCTTTGAAGTTCTGCGCACACAATGCCCAACATCCAACAGCAGAAGATAACCAGACATGCCAGAGGACAGGGCTGAAGAGCAGAAACCAAGGAAAGAAAACAGAAGAGACCCAAGAAATCATTGCAGGGAATAACCAACTCTACCCCGGAGTTATCAGACTCTAGCTCTGAAATAAGAGCAATTAAAAAACATAAAAAGATATGGGAAGATGGTGAATTCCAAGAGAGAGCTGGGACATAGATAACGCTAATATTGGATATGTAAATAATGTGTATGAATATTCATATATGAATGATACATGTGAAACGTTTGCGGAGAGTGACATTTATTCCTGTTAATCCCTCTGTTAATGGTCGTGAGCAATGTTTGCTTCCTTTGGAATGGGGCTCGGGTCCTCGGCCTGCCTTCAAATTCTCCCTGAGTTTTAAGACTGCGACCACTGGGGCCTGAATGGGACCAAGAAGGCAGTTCCTGGGTGCTCACTCTGCACAGTCTGCTTCCCTGGAACTTGTCCCACACACATGAAGAAAGGTTTAGCTAAAAAGACCTTTGAAAATCACTGGGTTGGTGACTGCACAGGGGCCCAGAGCCAGGAATGATACCAGAGGCTGCAACAGAAAGGAGATACATGGGCTTCACCCAGCCTCTTAGGAAATGATGAGAGGGGGGCCAGGGAAGGGGACCCGCTGACCGTTACCAGTAGCCATGGGCCAGGGAAGGGGACCCGCTGACCGCTACCAGTAGCCATGGGCCAGGGAAGGGGACCCGCTGACCGTTACCAGTAGCCATGGGCCAGGGAAGGGGACCCGCTGACAGCTACCAGTAGCCATGGGCCAGGGAAGGGGACCCGCTGACAGCTACCAGTAGCCATAGGTATATCTTAGTTTGGTGTAAGTCTGCAAAGAACATCGAGAGGCCCAAGCTGGGCCAGGAGCTCTCTGAGGTTGACCTTCAGAGCCCAGCCTCAGCCTCCCGCCTCCAAGTCATACCAGTTGTCCTGTCCTGATTAAATTATCACGAAGCAGCATCATAGGGTGCCGGGTGGGAGTGGACGCAAGTGAGTGTTGAGAGGACCAGAGGAGCTCAAGGAAGGATGGGTGCTCCTGGCCTTGACACTAGGGCACCCGGAAGAGGAGGGAATGGTGCCATCGCTAATCTTGCTCATCACCTTGATGGGATTTAGAGTCACCATGGAAACAAAGCGCCAGCACGCAGGCCTGTGAGGGATTTTCTAATTAGGCTAATTGAGGTGAGAAGAATCCTCTTGAATGAGGGGTGGGATGGAGCTGGGACTGAACGAAAAGGAGAAGGTGAACTGAACATTCATCTTGGCTTCCTGAGTGTGGCCACAGTGGACAACTGCCTCCTGCTTGCCCTGTCCACCCTCCCTCCATGATGGACTGTGGCCTGAAATTAACCTTTATTTTTTAAAGTGCTTTTGCCAGGCATTTTGTCACAGTAAGGACACAAGAAACGGATGCAGATGAACGCAAGCTCCCACAACCAACTCTGGCAGATGCTCGCTGGCCCAGGTCCTTCCTACATGACATTTGATGAGGACTTACTGTGTGCCAGGCGGACTTGTCAGTCCCGTAGGTCTGATGGGAAGGTAGCATGGCGCTCAGAGGTCACAGGGGCCATCCAACCATCGCACAGACCCATGGTTATAATCTCCGCACTGACCACACCAGCGCATCCTCCTAACCAACCCTTCACCTCTGCACTGTGCTGACAGTTCCGTGAGGCAACTCGAAGCTCTTCTATCACACAGCAAACCTCTTGCTCCCTGCTTCTTCATCTTAGTGGTACCACGGCATCTCTCCCTCCCTCCTCCAGCACCCCCTCCTCTGTCAGCTCTCTCATCCTCTCCTCTTCCTTCTACCCTTCTTCTCTCTTCCTGCTTCTTCTCCCCTCTTCTTCTCTCTCCTGTCTCCTCCACCTTTCTCTTAGTCTCTTTCACGGTGTTGTTTTACCATGGTTTTGTGTTGTGCATCTAGGATGGAGCTTTCTTAACCTATCTGAGGACTCTGGTTGGCCTGTGGCTTTGCTGGCCAACTGAACTCCAACCTCCCTCTGCCTCCTTTGGGCCAGCAGCACCACTATCCAGAGAAACAGGAGCTGGTGTGCAGACGCTGCCTTAGGCTAGAAAGATGACCATGTGGTCAAGGTTATCCCGCTGTATCCTTCCAGCCACTCTGCTCCAAGTCCTTGAGGAGACATAGCAGACTTGTAGCCCGTGGTCCTGTCTTATGTGATAAAATTGTACAGACAATGGGGTCTCCTTTGGCTTCTGTGACACTGTGATTCTACTCCTGGACAGAGCACTGTTATCCTGCCTGCCCACCAGGTCTCTCTGCTCTTGGATAAGTTGGCCAATTTCTGGATAAAACTGTGGGAACTGTCATCCCAGGCAGAACTTGCACAGCTGTGGGATGAGCTGCTTGGACTATGGGCTCCTGGATGAAGTTCCATGTCTCTCTGGTCTCCGAGTCCCTAGAGCACAGCCGGATTGTAAATATTTGGCAACTGACCGAGTGGAGGAGGAGACAGCCTCTGATCCTGTCCCAGGCTCTGCTCTTCCTTTTAGTTCCCCTGAGGCACAGCCTGGTTGTGGGCCAGGACTTTTTCATCTCCTGCAGCGAGGCAGGGAGCCAGTGAGCATGCCCATTGCATTCTTGTGTTCTGGCGCGTTGAGGACTCAAGGCGCTTGGGTTTGCCAACCTGCCTGTCCTGGGGGACATTCTGGATGAAGCTGCTGCCATCTCAGAGTGACTAGGGTGTGCACCTGTGGAGCAAGCTCACAGATGGCCTTCAGCATGAGGAATCTGGGGTGGGGGAGGAGGGGAGCACTAGCCTTGGAGGCCTGGATGCTCCAGGTACGACCTTACCACTCTCAGCTCAGTGACCTGCCCAAAGAGGTCACCTGACCACTCAGCTGTAGATCTATGCAGGCTCCATAAGCTCCTCCACTCACCCTTTTTGTGGTCCAAGAGGTGTGGGTCTTGGCCCTGTTTCCCGGCAGCCACATCTGATGCGTTCTCTGCTCTCTGGGACATGGCTATAGGACAGAGTGGCTACATGATCCTCTCTCCATGAAGGGGAAATCCCTTCTCACCTAGGCCTGTGGTGGGACCACCTGCTCTTCCTGGAGTGAGAATGGCATCCTCACATGGTGATGGGAATAAGGGGTTTCCTTGGGGCTTGCAGCTCTTACTCCTTCAATGGCTCACCCTGGCCTGGCTGGCAGGGCAGCTCCATCTATAAAACCAGTCACTATGCGTACTTTTCCCTCAAGGCTGGAGATTTTCAAAACTTTGACTTTCAAGGTCCCATGGCCACAGTCCCAGCTAGGTAATGTGGGGCAGCCAGACTCCTGCCTCAAAGTTCACATTTCCAGTGTTTCCTTCAGGTGTACAAATGTGAACACACTAATACATACACCTAAACATACATGCACAGTCATGTAGGCAATGCATAGACACGCACAGGTACGAACACACAGGCATGAATAAGCGGACACACAAGCACTGGGGCACAGACGCACATCCATTGACATAAAATGCACACACATGGGTATGCATGCACACGCACATGCATATAAGCACATGCACAGAGCACACACCCCCTCCTGTGACCCCTCAGAAGCTAAGTCCCTAGCATTGGCACACAAGTCTCCTTCACATCAAGTATCTGGATTGCTGTGCCTGCTGTCTGGATGTATAGTATACCCAGGACTTCTAGACTTTTATCTGCTTTTTCTTGTCCTCCTTCATGTATACAAGAGTGTTACACCCTATGTGTGTGTGTGTGTGTGTGTGTGTGTGTGTATGTAAAGCAGGCCTGTCTGTCTTGGGAATGCTGATGGGAATGGTAGTAGATAGAGCAGGCAAAACCTGCAGCTCTGGGATATTAACATTTCCTATCTTCCACTTTTTGCAGAAACACTGGTCAGCCGTGAGTCAGACGTTATCTTGACTTTACAGGCAGGGACACTGAGCTTCCAGGATAAGGTGACTTCAACGGGACAGCGGCTGCCTCAGCGCGAAGCACGACTTGAAGGTGGTGCTGACTCTGCATTTGATGTCCTTCTGCCTGGGTGCTGCGTCCCCAAGAGACATCCCCAATTCCCTTGAGACCTGGGAGTGGTCTTGCAGCTGTTTAAGCTCACTGAAGTGCCTTCTTGGCCAGCAAGAAATAAGCATTAATAAGACTGAACACGGGCCCCTTAGGAGCTGGGCTGGGGTTGGGGCTGGGAGGAGGGGGAAGGCTGGAGCTGGGATGGATGGTCTTTGGGTAGATCCTGTCCACAAGTTAAGATGGACGAAGCCCTACTGTGGT
Organism: Ellobius talpinus; assembly: GCA_001685095.1. Taxonomy (NCBI): domain Eukaryota; kingdom Metazoa; phylum Chordata; class Mammalia; order Rodentia; family Cricetidae; genus Ellobius; species Ellobius talpinus. Next base: position 13,506 of record LOJH01024828.1, read on the forward strand.
CTTCTGGTGTGGCTATCACAGGACACCTCCACAGGGAGCTCATAGCTCCTAAGATTGGGTGTTCAAGGTCAAGGCCAACAGATTCGGTGTCTGGCGAGGACCCACTGTTTCCAAGATGACTGCTGGCTACTGTGTCCTCACAGCAGGGCGGGCTCATGCCACGTCTTTCTGAAAGATGTTCCTGCATCATGAAGACCTGATGTAGGCAGAAGCCTACCTCCTCTGTGTAAGCAGAGTGAAGCAGAGCCCAGCACCTCGGGCAGCCCTCATCCAACAAGGGGAAGGCACTGCAGGGCAGTGTCCCTTTGAGGGCTAATGAGATCACGCATCTAACAGTAGGTGCCGCCCACACAAACTAAGGCTGGACAAAGTTTCCTCTGTGAGTATCTACGCTATATAGGGTGAGTGTTGATGATACCCAGGTGCCGGGAAGGTCAGTTTGCACCTTGGGCTCGACCTGGGCAGCAGAGAGGAAAAAGCTTTCGCCCCAGGTTAGTGTTCGTGACTTGGACTCAGCCCGGCTGTGAGCGTCTGCCCTGCTCGTCTGAAGACACACAGCTGGCAGGATGCCCCACTCATCCAAGGTGGAATTTTATAAGTCGGCAGAACGGAGGCAGAGATCAGGGAACGCTGGTGACCGTGATTCGGGAGAGGATGGCTCACTCAGGTTCTGATGCCCATGCCTGAGTTCCACCTGGGAATATACATTAGCAGATGTCTGTCTAGTGCAAAGACCCTGAAGCTTCTGGGAGAGGCACACAGCATTTGAATTGGCCCCAGGAAGATGGAGCGGGGAACTGGAGGGATGTAACAAGTCAAGGCTTCCCTGTGCCTCCAGGGACTGGGGGAGACAGGAGGATCCTGTGGAGCCTCTAGAGAGAGCACAGAGAGTGCAGGGCCCATCAGCCCCTTCATCTCAGACCTGCCTGCTCAGCACTCAGAGCCAAAGGCACATAGTAAGCTCATACTTTTTGGAAGAGTCCTTTTATCTCTGGTCCTCAGGGTTCTATCAGGCACTCTGGAACCCCAAGGCACCTGTAATTCAGTTCCATGAACTAGCAAGCACAGAAGCTGCCACTGATGAGGGAAGAAGCCCTGAGGTGATGATGGAGGCCAGCTTCACTGTCCAGACGCTGCAGAGAGGTTGGAAGGTGGGACAGCATCACCGCCAAAGGAGTTCAGGAAAGTTCAGGCTCTCATGGGAGAAGGAGCCGAGTCCTGGACACTGTGTCTTCCCTGGGCAGAAGGTGACCAGGGACGACGATAGAGCCACACTTGGTACTGGTGGCCTTAAGCTATTGCATCTTGGCACAGGCTACGTGTGGCTGCAGGGCCTGAAACAATTAATTTAGGAAATTGTCATGGTGCTCTCTTCAGCATACTCTGGGCCTCCAAGGGTGTCTCTGAAGACCATTTGTTATCGTTATGCGGTGTTATTTAGCATGATTGCACCGATTATTTTGATTATTTCCTTTCCAGCTGCGGAGGGAGCTGCAGCCAGAAGTGCCTGCCTGGGCTCACTCACTCTTTCCTTGGAGACTGTGGGGTGTGGTGACTGAGACCAGGGTGGGGCAACTGCATCTAGTCGCTTGGCTCCTCACAAGCCACTCAGTCTGGGACTGGGCTCTGTGAGGTCAGAAGCTTGCAGTCTGAGGGAGCTGCTTCCTGGACTTGCTTGTCACACCCGTGGGTGACAGCCACCCCCACACAAGCCATCATGCTTGACCCCACTCTAGGGATTATCTTTGTATTTACATGGTGTGTGTATGCAGGTTGGTACATGTGCTTTTGCACATGGTGTGTGTGCATGCTCTGGGACATGGCTGGACATGAAGGCATGTGTCTAAGTATGTGTATGCTCTGTGCGTACACGAACATTTGTCCAAAGGACATGATGTCCATGCATATGTGTAAGTAATTGCTGGAGAGTACCCTGGGCGTCTCTGTCTGCACCCAGCCTTCCTCCCTCTCTGCAGAGCCCAGCAGGGTCTGTGTCCTTCCCTACCAGCTTCTCCCTGAGGCCGCTGCACCGAGCTCTCTAATAGAGTTCAATAATTGCTCTGCTGATTGACTCATTGACCTTGGACAAATCACTTATGTCCTCAGCCTACTCATCTGCCAGAGGACCAATAGGTGCAAGTCCTTAACAACCACAGAGTGCTGTGCAAACAGGAGGCTTCTGCATGCAGCTCCTGGGGCGGCGTGGGGGGAGGTTGGAAGGGGAAACAGCTGTAGTCAGTGTGTGGGGGAACCTCAAGGGTCAGCACAGGAAGCAAAGGCACCTTCTGAACACAGCCGCACACATAAGTAGCCATGGGGACTCACGCAATGGCTCAGACCCTCCACAGCCAACTGGACTTCACTCAGGTCCCCAGAGTTCTCCCCAGCATTGACAGAATCCAGCCTGCCTCTGCATCCTGCCTGATATCTTTCTAAGGCCTGGGCCTCTAACCCTTGAACCCCGAATACACGGATCTATGCTCTCCCCAAATAAAACGCTCTGCCTTCCTGTTGCTTCATGTTCTCTAGTGTGTAGCAGAGCCAGAGGCCCAAATGGGCTCATTCTGGGCTTGTTGCAACCCTGCCTTCCCCGCCCCCTAATTATATCTTCAAGACAGAATCAGCATGCAGATCATTGAAGTCAGGAGGCCAATTACTCTCTGATCGATTTCCAGCAGGTAAGTCAGACATCGTTCTCCTGAAGATGGGGTTGAGCTGGCCTGACCTTCAGCTGAAGCCCTGCCCAGCTGCACAAAGCACCTCCAGGTTCAAGTGGAGCTGCTAAAGACAAATCTTCCATGATGGGAGGGGGAAGAGGGGAATCAGAAAGTTCTGGAACTTCTAAGAAGTCTCAGCATCCTCCTGCGGTAGCCCACTGTGAATGAATGCATGAGTGCAGGACAGAATGAACGCATGCATGATCACACACTTCTGTGAATGAGTGTGCAGGGCAGAATAAACGCATGCATGATCACACACTTCTGTGAATGAGTGTGCAGGGCAGAATGAACGCATGCATGATCACACACTTCTGTGAATGAGTGCAGGGCAGAATGAACGCATGCATGATCACACACTTCTGTGAATGAGTGTGCAGGACAGAATGAACGCATGCATGATCACACACTTCTGTGAATGAGTGTGC
>LOJH01024830.1:0-18970 GCA_001685095.1 Ellobius talpinus
AACACTGCCTGGCCCATTATATCTAGCCTCTTCTTGGCTAACTCTCACATATTGTTTTAACCCATATCTGGTAATCTGTGTATCACCACGGGGTTGTGGCTTACCAGGAAGATTCTAACCTACGCCCATCTCAGGCTGGAGAATCATGGCATCTGCCTGACTCTGTTTTCTTTCTCCCAGAATTCTGTTCAGTCTACTCTGCCTATCTAAGCTGCTGTCCTATCAAAACGCCAAGGCAGTCTCTTTATTTAACCAATGAAATCAACACAAAACAGAAGACCCTCCTACATCATGGCATTAGCAGGCAAGGAATCACAAAGAAAAGCCTTGATCCTGGAAGATGCAGCCACAAAGTATAGGACAGTTTGGCCCTTCCCAGACAGTGGCCCTGCTAGAACCTCACTGGAGTCCCAACATTCAAGCTGCTGAGAAATACCATTTCTGTCATTATAAATCATCCAGGTATCTTGTTATATTGGCATAAAGGGACTAAAACAGAACGGAAAGGAGCATAAAGTATTGGAGGCATTGAGCTTTAAATAACATTTTTCAATATCCAATACTTATATAGGTAAGCACATAATAGCCCTGTCAGCAGCTTCAGGTACCTAATTATGCAGTGGTGAGAACCACTGTAGCTGACAATGAGTCCAGTCATGTTTACTCAAATCATTCTGAACAAATAATTTCATAACAGATGTAGAATACAGCATGAGAGGAGAACCACGGGGAAGAAAAAGAATCTACATTTAATCATTTATAAGTGCTTATGCTATGACTGATGCTATATTTTACATAGATTGCTTATTTTAGAGAGCAGTGATGGTTTAAAGAGGCTTTCAAAGGCAACCTTCAGGCACTTTTCCAAAGCCTAATGGATTTCTCTAAGACATAAAACCAGGAATCCAGAAATTATTTGTTTCTAGTTTCCCATAAAGCTTCATTAATCACTACAGATCACTAAAAATCAGTGAAATGCCATAAAAGCTTGCTTTCCACTTCCCTGAAAATCTAACACTGGTGCTTCCATAGCAAAAGGTCACAGAATTGAATGGAATAGATGTGTGCTGGGAGACAGACTTTCAGTGCATGGCAAGTAAGGAACACACGTGTCCACATATCCACTTGTGAGTGCTCATAGGACATCACTTTACTGGCATGAGAACCTTTGGTCCCTTACCATCAAGTCAGTCTTCGTTTCTTTCCTCTTTTAAAAACAATTTGAAATATGATCATGCTTGATTATCACTCGCTTCTTACACGTAATGAGAAGACTCAACGAAGCTATGGAGTCAGCATAAAAACATATAGTGAATGCAGGAGACAAGTCAGACTCAGGACCCTGTCCTCCCAAGCACACTCCTACACAGCCTTCCCCCAAAGCATTTGCAGCAAATACCCAGAGACTGATCTTCCAAGAGCACCTAAGGAGCCAAAAATCAAACCCGTGGACTGCCTTGTTCGATATTTGCTGTACAGGATCTTACCATGTCTTTCTACATGCTTACTGCCCTTGCAACCAAACCCAATCCCATCTTCATTTCTCTCTTCCTCCCCTTCTTCCTCACTTAATCCTCCCCTCTTCTCCTCCTCCCCATCATCCTCTTCTCCTCCTTCTTCTCCCCTCCCTCCTCTTCTCTTCTCTCCTCCTCTTCTCTCCTCCTCTTCATCCTCCTCCTCTTCCTCCTCCTCCTCTTCCTCCTCCTCTTCCTCCTCTTCTTCCTCCTCCCCTCCTCCTCTTCTTACTCGTTTTTCCTCTCCAGCAAGGCTGCTATTTTACCCCATGCTGAAGTCAAGCTCATAATTTTTCTGCCCCAACTTCCAAACTGCCGAGATTAAAAGCATGATCCACAACTCCTCACTTTGTTTTATTGCTTAGACTGAAAACATTTCTCCTTAAATACAGCAAGGCATTAATTTTACAACAAAATGATTTATTACATGTAAGCTAATTAACACATATTACTGTTTGAATCTTATGATATTTGAACAATATAGTGAGTCCAGTGTCATTGACCTAACTCTTCTCGATGCTGCTTTGCAAACACACATATGTTTTTTAACTCAAAAGCAAATGACAACAATAAATCAACAATAAAAACCTTCAACAGAAATTTCTATTCATTTTTCCAAGGATATGTAATGAAGGGTTAGTCCATATGCATGGAAATCTGAGACACTGTGAATAACATTTGATCCATTCTAATTTTAATGATGAGGGTTTAAAATTTAGAATCTTTTAAAACCGGGATCCGCTGTTAATTAGCTGCATGACCCTGACTCTGCCACTTAACCTCCCAAACATACTTTCTCCTCCATGAAACACAAAAAATTCTACCTTACTTGGTAGAGTTGCTGGGATAGTCAATAAAACAAAGAAAAGGAGGATAACTTCGAAAAATGTTTAGATATAAATCATCATTTTACAATGATTTTGCTCAGAGATTTAGTTCATTTAAAATTGACTGATGAACTTAAATGCATTCTGAACACCTAGAGCTTCTATAATGAGCATATTAGGGTAATCTTCAAAGTAGCTGTGTATTTCTGAGTGCATGGGGTTAAAGTGATTTTCTTTCAGGTCCTCCAGGCTCCACACCCACTGCCTGTCCACAATGTCAGCCGTATGGACTCTCATGCTTTTTCCAAATTCATCACCATGCCACTCCAAATGTCACTCATGATGCCCCTATGTCTACTCCCTTCCCTGTTCAGTAAATCTGGTCCTGCCTTTGAAGTGAAATGTTATCCATGGCATTACCCGGAGCCCCTGAAAACTTATACAGAATATATCTCACTTTTATACAGCCTGCTAGGATGTGTTTAATCTCCTTATGATGATAGCTAATGCTGTACAGTTTTAGATTTTATAGGGTTGGCTGTGTAACTGATGATGTGTTTTCCTACCTCAGACAATAAATACATTGCGAAGTATTTATGAAGTGACAAATAGTGAATCAAGAGCTTTGTTAGGCAATGAGAAAATGTTTGTCATCCAAAGAGCAATGGAGAGAGAGGACACTATTGTAGCCAGTGCCCACAAACATATTTTACTGGTGGGGAAGCTCAACCAATCACATCTGGTTGGGGTGTGGCCGCCTGGAGCCCAGGTAGAAAAACCGGGGTAGGTAGGCACCTGCTTTCTCTGTGCGGTGCTCGTAGGACCATTTTGGATTTCGGACCTCCCACTCTTGAAGTGTGAGTTCCCCCCTTTTTCAATTATTAAATTATATCTGTTGTTCTTGAGCTGGTCTGGTTATTTATCATACCAACCGAATACGCCAACACATACATTTTACAGTCATTCTGAAACTCCAAGTCTTCTAATAAGTGAGAGGACAGCTTTGCTCAAGAGCTGTGTGACTTATCCAAGTATGGAGCAGATGGATTTGAAACTCAAGGCCACAGTGCTTCTATCATCACCGTCTTCACTGGGTGAGTTAGTTCAAGTTGATTATTCACCAGGATAAACTAGGCCTTCTCAATGGCCCCATAATTCCCATGCCTTTCTACAGTAGAGATCACCACAGCACACACTAGGAATCCTGGTTCCCCATGCCTGTCCACAGTAGAGATCATCATTCACCAGGATAGACTATGCCTTCTCAATGACCCCAGTGTTCGCCAAGCTTTTCTACAGTAGAGATAATTGTTTAGACTAGGTTAGACTAGGCCTTCTTAATGGCCCCATAGTTCTGTATGCCTTTCCAGAGTAGAGCTCATTGCTCACCGAGTTAGATCAGACCTTTTCAATGGCCCTGTAGTTCTCGGTGCATTTTTACCATAGAGGTCATTACACCATGCACTAGGATTCATTGGTTTCTGTATACTTATACCAGATTCCTGATCCCAAGTGGTGGGGTCATTTTATCATTTTATCTACCACATTTTATGGCAGAACTGTTGTTGGCATTTAATTTTCCTCATCAAATAAATGAACTTTATTCCATTTATTTTAAAGCAGAACACTTAGGATAAGTCGATGAAGACCTTGCCTATCCAAACCACACAGCCTCTGATCAATTGGAGATGTGCAAAATACCTAGGCAGGTTTGACAACACAATTGTGTATCATTTTTGAAATATTAACAAATCTTATTCCAGTAATCTTTTAATTCTTATCAAATAGTGATAAAATATTTAAAGTAATAAAAAGCTGAAGATGTACAAAATTGTTTTACTATAGCCTTTCAATGAATTTATTTTGAATTTAAAAATACTTTAAAGTCACAGATACTCCCAAAATGTTTGTGCCTTTTTCTGCCCTTCTGTTGGCTCTGTGACATCTCTGGAAGCAAGTTCTCTGAGAATTACAAATTGGATATCAATATGTATTCATGCTCCAGGCATCAGGAGGTCTCTAAATTCCTCATGCATCTCACGCCAGCCTCAAGAGTCATTGAGGGATGTTTTGAGGGAACATGAAACTTTTACTTACATTATCAGTCTTTGGTAACAGTTGCTGACCTTGTCTTATTTACACATGCTTGTGAATGGTATATTGCCTTTCTAGTAATGATACTTTGTGCTACAGGAGGCCTCCAGAAGTTTCTAGAGCTGAAATAGTACCACACCACACAACACACACATAGAGAGGGAGAGAGAGAAAGAGACATACACAGAGAGACCTACATTTTTAACCACAGATGCCTTTTAATGCAGATCATAACATGAATTTTAACATTTGCTCTGTCTAATAGAATGGGGTGCTGTAGCTGGTCTGGTAACTGTAATAGCTGCTAACTTTCTTCTGGAGTCACACACTGGCTGGCAGAGTGCCATGCCTCCCTCCCATACAGCTTCAAAATCTAAATGGAGTTAAAGCTGTTTGCAGTGTTGAAATTCTTTATAGTTTTTATCATCCACGGTGAATGAAGTGAATTCAACTCAATTTGAGCCAGAGTGGATCTGAGATACACAGTGGCTGAATGGAATACTACAGAAAATACAATGGCTGGTCCTTGAAGGAGCTCACACTTTGGTGGGTTATGCACTGCTTTGGACCCTCCCAAAGAACTCAGCTGTAACTAATACAATTAAATATCAACTCTCATGATGTCCTGTAGTGAAAGAATACGTGGATTATTAATCACCTTGAGAAATAGCTAAGGGTTTTGATCAACTAGAGATACCGGTGGGACTACATTCAGATGACAAGTCTCCTATTTAGAAATCACTTATCTGTCTCACTGCTCCACAGACAAAAACACATTTGTAATCTGTCACGGAAATCCAGGCCTGGACTGGCTGTTTAACTTGCTGTGTGTAATGCGGCAGGATGCATTTCCCTTAATGGGCATTCCACGACATCTTACTAACCAGCTCTGGAAGCATGGAGAAATGGAATTAAAATGCCTGGGGCTTCTGACCTCAGTGGTTGTGGAGTTCCTACTGACTGGGAATGGCCGCTGCAGAGCCCATGGTGGTCTCAAAAGCTGGACTCCCAGGGCAGTATCCCTAAGTAATTGGCTGCAAGAAAAACCACAAGTCCTGCTTCAAATTGCTGTGTAAGAATAAGAGGGGAAAAGGGGGGGAAAGGGTTCCTTCTACACAACAGAATGGAAAATTACCCATTAATGGTCACAATGAAATATAAACATAACAGATGCTAAAATACATAACATGCTCGCTCATTATCCCAATGCATGGTGATTAACTATGCATGTTCCTTTTTGTCATGCAAAAACATGCAAGTGTTTTATTGAGCACTGTAAGCATCCCTAAGTGAGTGAAAACAAATGTGATTTTCTGCTAACATACTGTTTAACATCAATCACATTTTCAATGGAAGCATGAGCATCTTCTACTTAACCATCGTGGTGGAAATTACACATTTGGATTCAGAGCACAATTTAGCTGCTCCTTTGTATAACCCACACAGCTTTAATTCTTTCCTTTTATTTATCTCCCTAAACACTGTGTTACTGCTGATCGTTTTATGTCTGAATGTACAATAAATTCACTCAAATTCCAATAACTGCTAGAATGGAGATTGTATGGTTGCAATCTCCTCTCCAATTTTTAAGTGTTCATTAAATTTTCTATTAAGTCTCCATTAATTTTCCCTTTTGAGATGCTGAGTAACTCAGAAGAGGGTACGTATATTGCCTTGTTGCCCTAGTAGACTACAGCTGATAAATATTAAATACATGGAAAATACACGTTAGTACATATAAATGCATCTCTGTGGATTTTAGTGACTTATCTTTAATAGGTTATGGTGTTGGCGTGTGAGAATTATGGGAGGGAGAGTCTAGCTGTCATTGACTCTGTCCTGACTGGAAAACTTTAGACTCAGGCTAGGGCTAGAGGTAAGGTCAGTAGTACTGGGAGGTAAAGATCAGTTTTATTTAAGGGTGAAGGCCCTGGTGGGCAACCCAAAAGGTCACATATAAAAGAATATATGAGAAGGACCAACTTTACTTGATGAGTTAAAACAAAACTAGACACAGAGTTGGGCGGGTAAGGAAGAGGGAGTAGATATGAGAGGAGGGGGCAGTGAATATCATCATAACACATGGTAAGAAATTCTCAAGGAACTAATAAAGAAGGAGGGAAAAGAGATGAAGAAGTAGAAATAAACCATTTGGGAAGATGATGGGAAGAGCAAGAAAGATTAATTGGTGAATATAAACCAAGTGCATTATACATATGTGTGAAACGTCAAAAGGAAACTCATTGGTTTGTATAACTAATGTATACTAGCAAACTAACTAGATATATATGATATATCTTAGCAAATCTTAGCATTCTGGGCATTAAAGGTTCAAAATGGATTTTAGTAGACAGGATTCATTCAGCATGTTCTTTAGACAGTCATTGGGGCTTAGCTGCCTTCATCTCCAAGGCCAAGGCTTCTCACACAGCCTCTGTTTTGTTCCTCTCTGCCTTCTGTTTATTCTTTTAAAGAGTCTATAACATTGAGCCCCCTGGATCAATGCTAAGTCTCCCAGCCTTCATTTCAGCTAAATACCAACCAATTCCATGGCAACTTGATTTCTTTGTCCATGGATACTTAACGTGTACGTGGGTACCTGCAATGAGGATGTGTGTATTTGGGAAACGGAGGTGAGAGTACCCACCACACCAGGTATATCCAGTCACTAGTTCCCGTACAACCTTGAAGGAGCTGATGCTATACCATCCATGTGTGTTACTGTGTCAAACAGGCCTATGCTGTGGCTTAACTACATTTGCAAGTTCTTTTCCAGAAGTTGTAAAACGCGTCTCAAAGAAGCCTTAAATATATTTACACGCCTTTCTTCCCTTAGATTCAGTGCTGACCATTTACTCTTTAGGAGGCACTTGGACAAGTTCCAATGTATATATACACAGGAAAATTTTTCTTAAAACAAAATGTTTAAACTGGACTTACTCTTGCTGACAGATGGGGGGAGGGAGGCAGAAACCTTTGAGACTTCAAGCAGAATCAGTGAGGAGGTACCAAAAGGCTATAGTTTTTTTAATTAACAAATTTTCAAATATGTTCCATTCATTTCTGAGTCAATCACAGAAAGTAGATGGAGTATGTGTCACAAATTCTAAAGGTCCAACAGAAAGCATATCATCACTACTGACCATAGAGTAGCAAGGGTTCCAGGAGACCAGGCCAGTGAATGTCAGCTTCCCATAGCAGCTCCTCAGACATGAATTTCCGAGCCATTTTCTTCTACCCAATTATGACCTGGTTATATCTCATTCTGTCACTCCCACTACCCAGGACATTATGGAAAGAGAGTTTTCTGGTTTAAAATGGAATTTTATGAGAGTCCCTGTTTCATGGTCTCCTATTTTCATTATTGAAGCCCATAAACTTTCTTCCTCTCATCAAATAAAACACAATTTTTAATTTTTATTACAGAGGATGTTGTGAATATATTTAAAGATGCTTTTACCATTAATCTTGAAACTTTAAGTGAGACACAACACAAACTAATAAGATTGGTAATGTTCAGCAATTTGTCATTTGAGAGCAGCTGAGTGTTATTCTGTAATTTATTGGAGCATTATAGATTGTGACTAAACCAGTCTGGAGACCTTTGGAACTTTAATTCACTAGGCATAGATTCTCACTCAGCATCATTTTTCATTATATGTAAAGAATTTTGAGAATCAGATTTTTATATTAATACAGTTACTTTGGAAGAAATTGGGAAAGACACACACACAGACACACACACACACACAGAGAGAGAGAATGTTGTACGAGAGAGAGAATATTGTACGAGAGACAGAGAGAAAGAGAGAATGAGAATATTGTACCAGAGGCTGAAGAGATGGTTCAACTGCTGAAGTGTTTGTCTCGCCAGCATTAATATCTGAGTTTGAGCCCTAGTATCCACAATACAAAGCTGGGCATTGTAGCAGGCACCTGTAATCCAACAATGGGGAAGTAGAGAAAGAAGGATTCCTGGGGCTTGCTAGCCAGCTAGTCTAATTTAATCACTGACTTGTGGCTTAAATGAGAGATACTGTCTCAAAACTTAAGGTTGAGAATGATTTAGGAAGACACCTGACAGCTCCTCCATCATTCAATGCTCACATGCATACATATGCGTATATGCACTTGCACACAAGAACACTGCATTAATGTGAGTGAGGGACAAATGAGAGTCTGAGCTGAGGCATAGGTTACAAGGATCTGAGGGAGAAAGAAACAAGAGATGCCCAGCAAGAACATGAAAGATGATTACTCAAAAATGAATGTGAATGTGGGATCTCAGACACCAACAAGGTTGGTGTGTGTTCAGAAGCTTGGTGAGTGACAGCAGGAGAATTTGATAACAAGAATTCTCCATTTAGACATGATACACAGGAGTTGTGCAGGAGACATACAGGTGAATATTTCTGGGTGGCAATCATGCATTCAGATCTGGAATTCAACAGAGGTATCAAGACTTGAAAAAGACCAGGAGATGCATAGGAAAGGAAGCCAGCCGCAGCAGAGGGAACTGCCTGGGGAATAACGGGAACAGGAAGATGGAGGGAAGGAGAGTGGGTGAAGAGTACACAGAGAAGGTGAACTTGATAAAAGGTTTGAAAAGAAAGAGTGATTTACAATTTGTTTTTAATTGGGAAGAAGAAAAAAAGAGATGATTCCACGTGGAAACCGCAAAATATCTGATATTGAGTGGAGAAGAATCCTAAGACAGTAAATACACCCTCAGTCAGTCTTCTTCACTCATCTGCAAATAGGAATCTAAAAAGAAAGATGAGGCTGGTAGAAACAACAGAACAGTGAGAGAACGTATATATGTGTGCCATTATATCCATGTGCTGACTGAATGCCACATTTGGGTACGGGAACTCTTACTTTAGAAAATGTCTTTATGAGATTGGATCATAAGCAAATCTGTGAGACACTGGCTTGATTAATTATTCATATGGAAGGGCCAATCCCATTGGGGTGTGTCGGCGCTACCTCTGGGGAGGTGGTCCTGAGCTGTCCAAGAAAGCAGGCTGAGCAAGCCAGAAGGGCAAACCAGCAAGCAGTATTCCTCCTTGGTCTCAGCTTCAGCTCCTGCCTCCAGCTTCCTGCTCTGACTTCCTTTACTGATAAAGTGGGACCTGAGAGTTGTAAGATTACATAAAGCCTTTCCTCCTCCAAATTGCTTTTGGTTATGGTACCACAGCAATAGATACATAAGATAAACCATGTACATATACATATATACATACACGTTCACACACACAAGCGCATACACATACACACATGCATGTGTGTTCATTTGCTGAAGTTTTGTTGGGCAGCACTGCACATGATAAAGTGGAGCTTTTCTGACAGCCCCTTGCTCCAGATCTGCTAGCTGAGGTAGCTGCCACCTTCCCATCTTCTTTCTCCTTACCACAACATCCAGTCTCCTGGTCGACTGCTCTCCTCTACAAAGGAATCACCTTAGGTCCTGGAGATGCCTCTGCTACCACATCTATAACTCTGCCTATTAAAACAAAGATTCTCCTTAGCATCCATATAGAAGGACCAGGGGAAGACAACAACTTCCTATCATTCCATAAACACATGTATTTGTGTATTGAGGTATTGTGCTATAAAACTTTGTTTTAAGCTATTGCCATACTCTATCTATACCTTATTCAACTTGAAAAATAAATGTACTAAGCTATTGAAATCAAACCAAGATGAAATACATGGCAAGCATATCACTCAATACCATTTCAAAGGAATATTGATCAAATGCATTTCCATCAAAACTATAAAAAATGCAAATATACATCCTTGATACCCAGGGATTCACTTATTAGTGATACCCAAGAACAGTGATTCAGAGAAATCATGATGAGGCTCAGTGAAAAACTATACTTCCTGAATAATCCTACACCACTCGCCAGTGATTCTGATGCCACTAGGGAAGGTGGAGAAGCTAAGAGCCTGTAACTTTAAGCAACAAGCAGAAAGTTCATGTGGCAATGATGGCAAGGAAGTCTTATTGGGGTGGAAATTATTAGATTCCAGGCACCACTGGGCACTACTGAACATGAAGCTTCTAAGATAAGCTAATTAGAAACCACATCTTTGTACATGGTCTGGTGATTCTAGGACCAAGGAAAAGTGAAAAAGCCACCCGAGTGTAAATCTCAACTTGCAGGTTCTAACTATGCAACCTCGTTTCTCAGACTCTACCATCATCATTCATAATGGCATTACAATCTTCCTTAGAGAAATGGCAACGGGCATTTTAATTCAAATACTAACTATAAAGAATAAATTTTCTTCCATTGATGTTGTATAATTTCTTTTTTAGGCTCCTGAGACAGGGTCTTGCTATGTAACCATGTCTGGACTGGAGCTTGCCACATAGACCAATCTGATCTCCGTGATGTATAATTTTGATGTGTACAAACACCGTACTTCAAGTACATTTTATAAGTTAACTATCATAAGAATCATGAAATAGGTATCAGGAAAAACTGGAATCTTATATGCAAGAAAATAAATCCTTAAAAATGAAGTGACTTAACAGAACTCCATGGTCACTAAGAAATAGAGCCCTACTGAATTCTGATGTCACAGTGTTCCCATAACTCCAGTCATGTGTTTGGTGCTTTTCTGTGAACATGGTTTAATCTGCTATTCCTAACAGTATAAGGTTCCAAACATGTATGGATTTTGGAGTCTAAGAAAGCTGGTTTTGTGTTCATCATCATTTTGCTCATTCCAGATTCTTGTCTGTATGAGATGAAATATTATCTCTACCAAAATTATAAATAATAATAGCCATTGATAAATAAGGTTTTGGCATGCTTAAATACAGTTCATCTAAGCATCCAATAAGATGTCAGCACATAGCAAACATTTTTTGAATGCCAGCCTTTCATTTCCTTTCTATTCCGCTGTCTTCCTTCATCTTAGCTTACCTTCAATGTGCCCCCTTGCCGTGCCTCTACATTTTTAAAATTTTGATTGTCACTTACACTGTGAAGGGTCTTCCTTATGATATGCTGGTGTTAGACTCATACTTAAACATACTAGACCCTGAGCCTGTAGCTGGGCACATTCCACTGGGATTCTCCTCATGTTCAGCTCCAGTGAAAATGGCACCATATTTAGAAATCACATGTGAGATTCAGGTCGTCATCAGGATCCACTGACTGTTCATGATCTCAGGTGAGTTCTAGACTCTCCCTAGACTGCTATGGCTGTAAAAATCAGGATGTGAGAAAAGGATCCTAAATGTTCCCTCTATTCCAAACTTCTGTCTAAAGATAGATCTTCCTAAAAATTTAAGGCATGGGTTTAAAATGAATACCAAAAATTTCAGAGTGTTGTTGAACTACTGCATGATTCCTCATGGTATGCAAAATCCATTGTAATCTGTTATTTGACTTTATTAGTGTATCTTCAAATTGATTATAGAAGCTCACAGAAATATTCCACATCCCTGGCACTGTCCAATAATGGTACTAATAAAGACCTAGACCATCCAGTCTATATATGATGATATATGATATATGAGATATGAGATATGTGTTGGCTCTTAGGGCTCACCTCTAATGTTCAATTCTGACCTGAAGTGCAGCCATACTATGAGGCAGGAACCTCCCCCGATGATGCAGGGTGGAACATGTAAGTCAGTAGGGTACATCTAAAATCATGCACTACTGGTACATGGTAAGTGGCAGCTGCTATATGATAAGACTGCACCATGCTCCTATCCTCTCAGGGTGACGACCGGACTGACACCAACTGTAGAAAAGCACACATCTGTCAACGAAACAACTATAGAAAAGAACACATCTGTCAAGGAAATACAAAACTGAAGGCACCAGTAGCTTGCTGCCTCCACATGGCTGTGGCAAAAACACTGTTCATTTGCAACTGCATAGAATCCATGTTTCCAGTTGCTAAGTCATGATCTAGTTCTCTTTAAGAAAACACCTCGGGGACTGAAACATTTTGTATTGAGGTAAGACTTGAGTATCTTTCTTTTCCACTTTCTTTGACAAATCCTATATTCTTAAAAGTTATTTGCCTCCTACATTATCCATAAGGAATTGATCGTCCCTGCTCACAATGATCCCTCATAGAACTGAATGCCCATTTACAAACTGCCCGATAGTATATAGCAAACAGACTATTCACTCCAATTTCAACAGCACACTCTTACTGCTGCAGTGCTCACAATACAGTCCTATATGCTCCCTGTTCATGTCCTACTTTGCCACTGTCAGTAAGAAAGCACTGACAAAACCTGCCGTGGGGAAGAAAGGGTTAATTTCACATACATATCCCAGGTCAGTCCATCACTGGAGAAAGCCACACAGGAACTCAAGGTCATGCTCTCCCGGCTTGGTCAGCCTTCCTTTTTAACCAGAACCACCTGGCCAGGAGTAGCATGGAACCAGCATGGGTCCCTCGATCAAGTAGCAATCAAGAAAATGCCACGCAGGTGTGCCAACAAGCAATGCGACAGAGGCATTTCCTCAGCTGAGGTTCCTCTTCCAATTGGACTCTAGCTAGGATACCTCATAAGGCCGAGTCTTTGATTTCTCCTGCTAGCTTCTGCTAGATGTCACCTACGCTACAACCTTGTCAAGACATCTCCATGGCAATCTCTTGCACACTGCCTACTGAGACAGACCCCTTCATACCATGCAGACATAACTTTCTAAGTCTAGTTCTACTGCTTGGAGACCAATTGCTGGAGCTACTCAGAATAGGGTTCCCTCCTACAACTCCTCTTGAATTGTCTCTCTCCCCAGTGGACCAGCCGTTTTGTGGCAAGAGTGAAATAGTAGCATCAAACAAAGTTACAGTTCAACCCCATAGCTGTGTACCATGAGCAGGAAAGGCATTACTGTGAATCCAGATGTTAATACAGGTGTAAGCCCTTTATTTCAGACCATCCTTCAACAGGAAAGGTGCTGATGGACAGCATGTGTGGAAAAGAGTTCAAAACACCAGGAAGAAGTTATAAAAAGCATTCTGAAAGCCAAAGAGCACATGAAGTCAAGGAGACAGACGCTGACACCGTTCTTTGCAAATTTCCCATAAGCAAAACCAGCTGGAAATATTTATTCTGAAAATACATGTCAATTTATCAAAGCAGCATGGCTATTTAATTAAAATAGACTTAGGCTTGCTGCTCTGGTCTACGTTACGAAATGAGTGAGCCCAGTTTGTGTACCGGGAACTAAGGAGGTGTGTGCTCTGCTAAAGTTGGACCAGTATGATTTAAAATAAAGTCTATTAAATGTCACAGTGTGTATTTTTAACTGTCAACCTGCTTCTCAGAACCACACATAAGAGAATACATATTTCAAATCAGTTACATAAGAGAATATTTGTAGAATGTAATTTTCATAATTAGTCTTCAGTGCATTAAAAATTGCTTCTGAGGCAATATCACATATCCTCAAGAGCTTTCTGACCAAAGGTTTCTTTTAAAGGCTTGATGGTATAAATTATTCATTTTAGTTAGATATCTAATCACTTTAGATAATGCTTCAGTGCAAATGACCTCAGATAACATTACTGTTGGTTCATCCTTGCACAGTTTACAGACAGTTTACCTCCTGAAATATCACACACCATTTGGCTTTTTTGAAATAATGATATTTTCACTCTGTTATTGATTCTTCCATTCAGCAAAATAGCTATGACAAAAACAATGAATTAAAGATGAACCATGCAAGGATGAAACAACTGGCTAAACAATTTCCTTTTCTTGAAGAGCTTGAGCCTTTTAGGAAATACCTATTACAAAGGTAGACAAGCATATAAATATATTACAAAGGGAAGCATTAAAAAGATGTGTCTACCATATGAGGATTTACCAACTCTTATTCTTTGAACTTTCTTCTTTTGAACAGGCTCTCCACTGCATGGCTTCTCAATACCTTAGTGCACATAAACCTAAGTGATATATGCATATAACAGGATAGATACAGATAAATAATCTGTATGGCACTATAGATATGTCTCTATCATAAACTTTCAGTCTTTGTTATAATATCATTTTATTTTATTTGTCACACAACAATTATATATACTTACAGGGTGCATTATAACATTACAGTATTTGTGCAATGATTCAAGTCAAGCTCATAAATTCATTCATCACCTCACATATGTATCATTCCTTTATGGTAATAACCATCCAAATCTACTCTTGTCAGCAATTTTGGAACATATAATACATTCTTAACTATAGACACCATGTTGCTTAATAGACCCCCAAGGCTTGCTGCTCCTGTCTAACTCAAGTGTTCCATTCTTTTACCCAGATCTCCCTTCTCCTCTCTACATACCGGCATCACAGATCTGTGAACCTAAATTCCAACTCTAACATTTTTTGCTAGTACCATGTACTTTACCCCATCTTTTGGCTTTAGTCAAATGTTCTGCCATTACTCTGACCTATTGCTTGAAATTTTAAAGTTTAAAAAACATTTTGATCTAATATCTATGATGTTACTGGGGTCTGGCACAAAGAGGAAAACATAGAAATAAATCCTATGTGACTCTCACCTTCAAGAGTTCACCAAATGATGAGGGAACCACCACAGCGACTAACACTGTCAGAGCCATCTGGGGTAACTCTCCTTCCAACCTTTCTTAAAGGAGTCCTGTTATTTCTTTTTCTAATTAGTGAATGTTTTCTGTGTATTTCTACTGCAGCTATACTAGTGAGACCCTTAACAAGCCATATATAAAAGATCACATGTTGCCATGCAAATCTGTCCCCCCTTTCCAAAAGTGTTGAGGTTTTATTGTTTGTGTATGGTACTGGATGGACATGAACCCCAGAGCCCTACACATGCTAGACAAGAACTCTACCACTGAGCTAACAGGCCAGTCAGTGTCTTGACTGCCTTCTTTAAGTGCTGATGATTCTAAAGCATTCTCAACTTCTAAGGAAAACTTTCTTCAAATAATCAGTTTTTAAGCACTTATTGTTTAGAACTTGAATTGGCTCATCGTTATCCTTAGGATGAAGTCCAAATGCATCACAGATTCTGTCAGTCCTGTCAGGGATGCAACTTTAGTCTGCAGCAGATTTGAAGCATCTCAGGAGGCAAGAGCATTCCCTCACTGTACAGTTAACCCTCCTGAGCACCAACGGAGACTATTGAGCCACAACTAGCTATATAAGTAGACACCATAATTAGTACAGCTAAAATAAATACCCAATCTCAAAATCACACAGCTATGAAAGGGCAGTTTCAGGATCACAATTATGGAAGTCAGATTTCAGTGCCCACACTCTTAATCATCATGTTCTACTATCCAGATGATAGCTGTCTAACTAAGCAACATTAGCTTGAGGTTCCACTAGCATCCAAGCTGTGTGAGCACAATATGCTCCTACATCCTTCCATGGTTTCCTCTGCTTCCTGTGTACCTGTTGATTAGTTGCTACTGGGTTATATCAGTCTAGTTAGACAATTTAGTCATATTTATACTATACTTTATTACCAATTCTCTATAGTCCATCACTTCATCTATGAGTGATGAAGAAGAGGTGGAAACTGAAGAACAGCCATATTCCATCAGTCCCCATGGTTCCTACCACTTCCCAACTCTTCCCCTGTTGCTGCTTCACATATAACTGGAGAATTACATTCGTCATCCCCTTCTTTTTGGTTCCTCACACTTATTTGTCTTTCCTTCTTCCTGCTCCCTTTCTCCTGCACCCTCTGTTCCATTTCCTAGCAGAAAAAAAGCACAGAATGTCCCTTATTGTATAAAGATGCATTCTTCTCCTCTCAGCCTTCAAGTCAGATGCAGGAATGCCTGAAAGAGGGACAGGGAAGGATTTGGAAAGCAAAAACAGTACTGATGAGCCCTTTCTACCTGAAGAATTCTAAATAATGGCAATCTTCCTTAAAATTAACCATTCCTCTACTCCCATGTCTTCTGTTAAACCATAAACCATACTAGTACCCAAAGGCTCATCAGACTGCATCCTTGGGATATCTGCATCCCATTTCCTCTGTCTTCTTTCCCCAGATACACACTAGGAATGAATTGATTGTGTTTCCTCTCCTACCTGAACAGAGCAGATCGTGTCTGGATGGCAATGCTGCTGCCCTGGATAAAAGTGGTCCCGTGGGTGGTTCCCTGTTTCAGACTCTCCACCCTCTGCTCTCATCAGTTCCTTGAAACACCCCTCCATCTATTCCTGTCAATATTCATCTGCTTTTTGTGAATTCCTTTGAAATTTTTTATTTGCTTATTACACAATCTATTTTAACTCTTTATGTCCTATCAGAAAAAGAGTGGTTGGTGCAGACTGCAAATCAAATACTTAATCAATAAAATAAGAGAAGTCATAAAAATCAAATGGCATCACTAGATAGGATTGGGATATATTTTCCTTATGACAGGTATTTTCTTTAAAATTTACTTGTGTTCTATAACATATTTATCTTATGAGTTATGTGTCATTTCTCTGGAATCTGTTTTGTCTTATTTCTGATGACTTTATCAAAACTAGAAAAATATGAAACAAATATTTAAAAATAAATGCAGAAATCCTATTTCATGAATCCACACAAAACAATTATGTTTCCTCTAAAAGACACATGTTTGTTATACTATTTTTTTAAAAAAAAAGATGTTTATAGTAATAGTATCAAATTCCTAGAGCTGAGGAGAGCTTGGAGTAGAATCCAAGCTTATCAGGTACTAGCCTTGGCTTCAACCCAAGGTACTGGGAAGAAAAGTCTAGTTTTATATTTAATTTTTGATTCAAATGCAACACTACTTTTCTGTAGTGCAAGTGGCAATCTCCTGCCATTAGAAAAGCCTAGTGTAAATTGCTTTTCAATCATTTAAATGTTCCAAAAGGCTGGTGCTCTTAATGAAAGCGCCTCTTCAATTTCCCCTGATTTTACTACTTTTCCATTTTTCTTTCATCTGAAACACGGCCATGGCATAAATTGGCTCACAGTTTAGTTGACCATGAACTTGTCAGGACATTTCTATGCTGCGTTTTCAAATGCCTTAAGCACATATGCATTCTGAGACCTTTTCCTGAGTTCACTCCCTTCATGTGTGCTGGGTCCAAAACATACGCGTGATGCCCACAGAGGACCACAGCTGGCACAAGACTGGGGCCTGAATTTCCACTTGCCCATCCTCATCAATCAAGTATTATAGGCTATTAATGTACATTGCAGTAGGGAGAGTAAGGAAGACAAGACTGAAGAAAGGAGAACATTCTGGTCTGTAGTGTGG
This sequence comes from Ellobius talpinus, assembly GCA_001685095.1. Classification (NCBI taxonomy): domain Eukaryota; kingdom Metazoa; phylum Chordata; class Mammalia; order Rodentia; family Cricetidae; genus Ellobius; species Ellobius talpinus. The sequence goes on from LOJH01024830.1 coordinate 17,699, forward strand.
CAGAAGGTACTTTCGAAAGGCCAGTGGGGAAGTGATAATAGCCTTCCAGAAGGGGGACTCTAATCATCTTCAATGCCCAATAGAGCATAACAAATGCAATCTGGCCAGGAGAAAGAGGCTCCTGGACATCTAGGGAACAAGCACCCTGTGATAAAGAACAAAGCAGCTAACCTTCCACCTTAGGTGGGACGGAGCAGGAAACACAAGAGGAAACACAACCAGCCTCAGCCCCATGCAGTAGATGGTGCCTGGTTAAGAATTTCATTTGGGGATGTAGGGACCATGAAGAGCTGCTGACAATGTTTGTGGTTGATAGGCAACATTTCTTATTGGAAAATTGTGAAATCCAATTATATAAGGCATATGGTAGAAGGGAAGAGGAGGAAGAAGGTCTCTCTCTCTCTCTCTCTCTCTCTCTCTCTGTCTTTCAAGACCTGATTTCTCTATGTAGCTTTGGAGCCTGTATCAGTATTAGCTCTGTACACCAGGCTGGCCTCTCAAGTGCTGGGATTAAAGGCATGTATCACCACAGCCCAGTCCCATTGGACGCATTTGTCAACCTTGCTAACATACAGAATTGGAGAATGAAGCAAAGGAGTTAAGCCTTCTGCCTCTAGACACCCATCTCAGTGTCTCTTCCTTTTACTAAATACCTATTAATTTGAGTTTTCAGGATCCAATTTCCTCTTTCAGACTGCATCTCTATCCTTGGCTTCAGTTTCCCACACTGAGCCAGTCATTCAGGGATTAGTGCTGGACAGTCCCTAAAGAATCAGCAAGAAGCACAGGAACTGGAGCGGTCACTCTCAAGGGTGCCAGCAATGACCCTTCACTTCCTCATAAACTAAAAATTGAAAGATGCTGCTTTGCTGTTGGAGGAAAACAGAAAGCAAGAGTGAACAAAGACCAGAGGCGGAGAATAAAGGCTAGATCTGAGTTTCCTGTTAACTTCACTCTCCATTTTCAAAAGACAACTGTATCTTTCTTCTTGAGTAGTTCAGGATGTCCCTATAATGCAGAAATACCCTCCTCCTCTGATGAAACTGCACAGAGCAGGCTTTGTGTAACTTGAAACTAACATAGTTGAGATTGAGTCAATCCTCAGCATAGACTTTTCACCTTGTCATCTTGTCTCTGGATATTCTGAACACATCAGCATTTTACTGACTCTACATTTTTATGCTTTTAAAAAGATCTAGAATGCCTCTTCCGTTCCAACCCTGCTGTCTCTGTGATTATAAATCCAGACTATCCTTTCTTCTGTTTGTTTTT
>LOJH01024832.1:0-17118 GCA_001685095.1 Ellobius talpinus
CTCTATCATTTTCATAATGTTATGTTTAAAGTCGATTTCTTCTACTTCTTCTGGAATAGGGTGTTCAAGTCTTCTTGTTGTGTGATCCCTGGAATCTGGTGTTGTCATGTTGCCTTTCAGGTTGTTGGAGGAATTCTTGCATTGACGCCTGCCCATCTCTTCCTTCAAATACAGCCAATACAGTGTCTTGGTCCAATCTATGCTGTGACTGACTCTGGGTGGGTCTCCTCAGAGCAGGAGCAGGAACTGTTCCCCTTTGGGTGGATAGCCCCAGTGCAGGGGTAGGCACAGTTCCTGGGCCAAGGACCTCGCAGCCAATAGGGCAGGCTTGGGGGTGGGGTGGGGTGGGCACAGATGTGTGGAATAAAGAAGCCCCTGCAGCAGAAAGTGAAGTGGCCCAGTACTCCTTTCCAGGACAATCTGCCTCTCCCCGGGATGGCACCCACTCACCAGTCTGAAAGGTTGTCCTCAACACAGGGACAGGACTCTTGGAGGTCGAAGGACCCCACAGACAAAAGGGCAGACTTGCCTGGAGGGGAGGGTTGTGTAGAGCCAAGAAGCCCCTGCAGCAGGAGCTGGAGGTGCCCGTGCACTCCCCTCCGGCCGGGCGGGTGCACACTCACCCCTCTGGGTGGGTAGCCTCAGTGCAGGAGTAGGAACTGTTTATATATATACATTTCTTTCGGTGCACAATTAAAATACATTTTTATTTGTGACTAAGATTCATAACATTGAAGATAAGATGTTAAATTATGGTTAGAAATGAATTTTAGAAAATAAATTCTGAGCTTCTTTTCCATTAACAATAAAGAATATATGTAGCTGGATAGATGAATCAGTGGTTAAGAGCACTTGTTGCTCTTCCAGAATACACAGTTTCGATTCCTAGCACCTACATGGTGGTTCACAATTGTCAGTAACTCCAGTTCCAGGTCATCCAGTGCCCTCTTATGACCTCAGCAGACACCCTGCATTCACGAGGTACACAGGCATACATGCAGATAAACCACTTATACACATAAAATTAAATGAATTGATCTAATTTTTTAAAAAAGAATATTAAAGCAGGCAGTGGTTATATACACCTTTAATCCTAGGACTTAGAAGGCAGAGGAAGGTTTGAGTTCGAAGTCAGTCTGGTCTACAAAGCAAGTTCCAGGACTGCCAGGGCTACATAGAGAAAAAAAAGTAGTGTAAAAAAAAGAAAAAATAATAATATTCAATATCCATATATATAAGTTCAACATTCTGAAATTTTTTTATTTGCTGTTCATTTTATTCTGGATAACACAACCTGAGACTGCAATGCTTGATGCTTGTCTTCCTTATGACCATGAAGTCATGATTTTCATGTAAATTTTCAATCTGCATTAACAACCAAATTTTAAAAAAATGCCAATTTTCATCCCATTACTTAAAACTACAGAACATATCATTCATTAATTACGTATAACTTCCTAAGACAAAGGCTGGGAACCATAACATTTTTAAAAACCATAACACTTTAAAAACTAGATTATCACCTTCTTCCACCCTCCCAAAAGTAGGAAGAAGAGGAAAAGAAAGAGAGAGAGAAAGAGACTGGACCAGCATGACAAAATCAACAGTCTTTGGTGGCAAGGACCAGGAACACCAAGTGCTGTAAGAAGGGAGGTGAGCTCATTGGGTGGGGCTGCTTGAGGAAGGCTTCCTAGAAGGGGTGGGGTTAGAGATGGAGTACAAATCTAAGTACAGATGTGAGGAGGAGAAGACAAGAAAGTTCTTCAGGTCAAGATAATATAATGTGTTCCAGTATGGGCTCTTTAGAGACGCCCACTACAAACTAGATTTAGAAACCACTTTCTGTCCCTACCCGCCTTAAAAAAGAACTAGGCTTTTTGAGTCTGAATACTGAAAAGGCTTTCTTCACTCTCAGATGAGATTGGAGCAAATGCCCTAATCACTGTTCCTCTCAGCTGGTATCCTTTTCCAGGAGGTTCTCTGCTCTACTGGGGCTCAGACACTCCAAATCCAGGGCCTGACTGTCAACACAGTAGTTATGCAGAATGCTGGTTTGTGTGGATTCTAGCGAGTCCGTTTTGCCTGACTTTAGACAAGTCTGTCACTGATTGTGGAAAATTGTGGCCAAGATGACAAACCCCCTCCCATCATTCTCTTGTCTCATGAGGCCCTAGGACTGAGTTAATTGGGAGGTGGAGTATAAATATTAACTTAGCCCAACAGACGATGAGCTACGTGGAGACAATTCTGTAAGATCCAAGGTACTTCTGAAAGGAGAAACGGATACTAAGGGGTCAGAAACCAAGATGGCATACATACACAAACCCAGATTCCTTGAATAACAGTGAAAATGATTGCTTAAGCAAATTATCATACTTTTCAGACTTTTTAAAAATGCGAGTTCCCACTTGCTATGTATCCAATCTTTCTGGAATTCTCCATCCTCCTGCCCTACCCTCCAGACTGTCAGGTTATGGCGTGGGTGACCATTCTGCTGCATCCAATTTCAAAATGATCAACCAAGTCACTGTTGGGAGGAAGTACTTGGCTGTTACCATGCCCAGTGCCCAATCTCTAACCCCATTTCTGATATCATTCTCACACTAGGTTTTTGTTTGTTTGATTTTTGGTTTGGGGGATTTTGCTTTGCTTTGTTTTTATAAATTGTGAAATGGAGTTGAGTATAGGATGCAGTCTGTTGCTTAGAACAGGGTGAAGAAATCTTTCCTTGGGAATTCCCCGGGTTTCAGAAAGACTAGAAATTAGGTGACTGATTCACTCACTCACTAACAATAGGGAGAATGTTCTGAGATTCCAGTCCATCCTAAGCCCAGCAGAGCCTCCCTAATGCCTGTTCTTGCAAAAGGCCTCTGAAATTTCAGGGGTGTTCACTGGTGTCTGTTCTCATTGAATGATAATACACCTGTGTCAAAGGAACTTGCTTGTGCACTGGAGAATGTCAGCATAGTTTGTTTTGATGCACCAGTATTATTTAAGTAGCAAGGAATACTCAACTCAGACAATGTATTATTTTGACTTTGGTTGCTGTTGCTTTCAAAGTGTGCCTTTTTAGTTCCAATTTTCAGACAAACTAACCTATTAAAGTATCTAGGTTTAAAACTGTACCTGAGGATGTGTTCCTACAGCGCATATTTGTGATCTTTGAAAAATCTCTCAAGACCCTAATTAATTGAGGTTGTACATATCCAGCAGACTTCCTACATCTGAAAAATAGGTCCTGAATCATCTCTTTATGCAGTTTTCCCCCATCCCTTTACAAGCAAATCATTCGAGTACTTATTTCTGACTCATTTTTCATATTTACATTAACATTACATAAATATAAAATTTGTCCTGAAGTCTTTCCAATCTCCAGACTTTCTCTCTTGAACACCTATTAGGATTTAATCATTTTGGGTAGCAGATTTCTCTAAAATCTTGCAATAGCTCTTGACTCTCTCCACCCAAAAATTCATGAACATTTCAAATACTATCTACAGTGTTCCAGGTTCTTGTACTTTCTAAGCCCATATAGTTAGTCCAGCTTAAACTCCTTTGCTCTGAATGTTGGGAAAAGCTGCATGTTTTATTTCCCTTTTCAGATTTTTTTTCTACAAAGATATCTGTGATTATTTGTCTTTTCCTTCAGCTGACCTTGTCACTATCATTTAGAGGGCAATGACACAGAGAAAAGTGATGTGGGAAGTCCTTTGTCTATGTTTTGCTTTTATTGGTTAATGAATAAAGAAGTTGTTTCCAGGCCTATGGCAGAGCAGAATAGAGCTAGGCGGGAACTGAATGCTGGGAGAAAAAAGTCAGAGTCAATGAGAAGCCATGGAGCTGTCCACAGGAGGCAGACACACTAGAACCTTATGGGTAAGCCACAGTCATGTGGCAATACACAGATTAATAGAAATGGGTTAATTTAAGATATAGGAACTAGCCAGAAATACACTTAAGCTATTGGCCAAGCAGTGATTCAAATAGTATAGTTTCTGAGTGATTATTTAAGGTCTAAGCAGCCGGGAACAAATGAGCAGCCTCTGGCAACAGAAAAGAGTATAATAATTCATTTGTTTCTCCTAGTGGTCTTTGGCAAGATAGGGGCATAATTTAAATTTTGCTCTTTGCAAATTAGCAATTCCATCCAAGAAAACTATCAGTTAGTGGTCCAGTGGTAAAGTGTATTAGATTGGGAAAAATAAACCTGAACAAATGAAATTGAAAACAAATAGTAACAAAGCTTGGATGTTTAAAGCTTAACCAAATCTTAGGAACGACCATAGGTTTATTTTCCCTCAAATTTATCAACTACTTCTTGGATGTCTTCTACAGCCAAAACACTTTGCAAATGTTTATTTGTTTTTTTTTAATGGTTGGGGCTATGTCCCATAAATGACATTCATTCAACACATTTTCTGTAGGGATGGTATGTGCACTTATGTTATGTAATTCTCTATCAAAATCTGATTCCCTTGAGACGGTCTCTCACTGAACGTGGAGCTTTGCTGGTGACCAGAAAGCCCCAGTGATCTTCCTGTCTCCCTACCACAGGGCTGTGGTTATAGATGAATGTGGCATTTTTTATGTAGATGCTGGGGATTTGGGTTCAGATATTTACATTTTCATACTAAGTGCTTTTACCCTCTGAGCCATCTTTCCAGCCCCATAAACCCATCACTTTTTAAATATAAATAATGACAAACATTTCCTTCTTAATATGTGCTAGGAGCTTTAACTTCTACAATGCTTCTGAGAAGTAGATGCCATCAGCTACACTGTCCAGGTAGGAAAGTGAGGGCTCACAGACACTCTGTAACTTGCCCATGTTTGCATTGCTGGAGTCAGGAGGCCAGATCTGGATCTTTTAACAACTGTATTGTATTACTTCAATCCACTGTGGGAGTTGTAATCTTTTAACCCTTATTAAAGAAGAAGTCAAGGAATTACTAGCTACATGGACCCACTTGAGGGTTAAAAAAAAGAAGAAGCAATCTTTTGCATACTGAGGCAGGCAGAGAGCAACACAAATAAATGCAATCACATAGTGGTAGATGTGTCCTTACTCACCAGGAAGAATAAACATTTGCTCAATGAGGCATGTTCCTAGTTCTTGGGAACATGGAATCATCATTATTCTGGTTAACTGTCTGACCCGAGGCAGCATAATCATTTCATCTCTTCTGGCCTCCTTATCTTCGCTTATTGAGAGAGGGCATTCCAAAAAGCATGTGCGTTAGGTGATGACAGTGGGCAAACTGTAGACAACTGAAGAAGTGTGTTCAAACAAACTGTAGATTATTAAAGGACTGCATTAAAAAAAGACATCCCCTTCTTTCCAGCTGCATCTTCTTTCAAAGATGGGCAGAAATTCTAAGTACAGGGAATAAGACACCTAACTTAGTAGTACAAGAGTTAATATTCTTCTACTCTTGGCACCTGTTAAATCTTCATTAAGTGCATTCTGGACCTGTGGGCACAAAAACACAGCAAGTCACTTAGCTACTTTCAGACATCAGGATGAGGCTCAATGACATTTTGGTTAGTTCATCTGCCTTGTAATGTTAAAGTAGCTTTCTTTTTTCTGGGTTATTTAGAATCCAGATGTTGACTTTGGATTATGTAATTATGACAAATGCCATTGAAAAATTAAATATATATATATTTAAAAAGTATGACCAATGTTAATATGTTAAACACTTAATAAAATAAGGAGGAAGAAGCAAACCTTTCAGCAACAGCTGGGACATACCACTACTGTGGACAAACATTGCTCTACATAGCTGGAACATGCCACCTACTGTGGACAAACACTGCAACACATAGTTGTGTAGGATGAGGCCGCTAGTTAGTTTCCAGCCACTTAGCCCCAAAATAATCACACAGAAACTCTATTATTTAAATCACTGCTTGGCCCACTAGCTCTAGCTTCTTATTGGCTAACTCTTACAATTAAATTTTACCCAGCTTCATTAATCTGTGCATCCACCACGAGGTTGTGGCCTACCAGCAAAGTTTCAGCATGTCTGTCTCCAGTGGGGGCTCCATGGCTTCTCTTTGACTCCGCCTTCTTTTTTCCAGCATTCAGTCCAGTCTCCTTGCCTAGCTATAGGCTCAAAGCAGTTCCTTTATTAACCATGATATTCACAGCATACAGAGGGAAATCCCACATCATAGTTGGAACATGCCACCTACTGTGGACAAACATTGCTGTACATAACTGGAACATGCCACCTTCTATGGGCAAACACTGTGGTAAATAACCTTCTGAATTCATCTTCATGCTATGGCACTACTCTTACTTACTGAAGGGCCTCTCTGCCAGCTTTTCCAGTTATCATATTCATGTGTCTGTCCACTAACCTCAGAAGGTAGGTGACAGAGCAAAGAAACTGCGTAAGGTACGAACTAATATTCAAGTAAGTGGGACCATGATCACTTAAGAGGAAAGACTAGGTTTCTACAGCATTTACAGTATGTTGTAGCCTGTGTGATTACAGTTTGGAGATCCAGGAAAGTCCTGCCTAGTCCACATTCTTGCCCCCAAACTAGACAAGCTGTTTGTAAGTCTAATGTGGGTGCCACTTGTTTGGGACAAAAATGCCTTATTGAATATCTTATTTGCCTCTGTGACAATTTATAACAAATTAATTTCTTATGTGTTTTGAGACTCACAGGGAAATGAACCAAAAGAAACATGAACTGAAAGAGGAAATGAGCTGTAGGCAACACATTCACTTTCTATTTTCCCATAATTTTTCTATGATTAAGCCTTATAATATTCCCTGAAGCCAGCGCTGAAAGACGATGGGAAGAAAGTCATTGTGAAAGCAGGAGCTTTAGCACCAACAACATAAAGGATGTTAATAATTTTTGAGTGTACTGTATGACTCTGCACTAAACTTATTTTATATATCATTTAAGTTTCAAAATGATTTTATGGAGGTTAATTATTGCTATCAGTTGAAATGATTTTAACTACCAGAGCTAGAGTTTGGTCCGATTCCTAATGAGACAAATCATGGAAGACAGCTATTATTTCAAATAATGAGACCAGCCAGTCAGGTGGTTCCAAAGCAGCTTTTAACCTCCACCTGTCCTTATGACTCTGCTGAAGGATATCAACTTATGATTGCATTGTGAAACCAACTTCTTTAAACATCAGTGCCTTGACAAAGGCCCGACCAGCAGAAGAAGGAATATGACCAGTGACATATTTTGGAGGTGGAATGTCCCCCAAAGGCCCATATTTGCTAAAGACTTGGTCCTCAGCCTGTGCCGGTATTTAGAGGAGATGGAGTTTATGGGAAGTGGGAGCTTTTAGGTCACTGGGGATATGACCTCAAAAGGGATTATGGAAACATGATCTCTTTCTCTTTTATTTATGGAGGAAGGTAATGGTTCTGCTTCCCTGTTGTCTGCTTCCCTGTGGTCCTGACACCCCTCAGGCTCAAAATCAAAGGAGCCGACCAGTGAGGGGCTGAAAGCTCCAAAGCTGAGGGCTGAGATAAACATTTTAAGAAAGGCCAGGAAGGATGCTATGATTTAGATGTTGAATGCCATATATTAAAAATCTTAGTCTATAAAATGTGCATGTTGGGCGGTGTTAAGAATCTTTAAGATTAGGGCCTACTGGGAGCATTAAGCTATTAGGGATGTACCCTCAAAGGATACTGCAAGAATGTGCTGTCATTTACTTTAGTTTGAAATGTGGCTGTTTCTTCTTCAATGCACGAAGCACCATTGTCCATTGTCCCTACCAGAGATTAAACCTATAGGGTTATGGACATTCTAGGACTATGAACTTGTCAATTATTGAGCTAAATAAGACTTGCCTTTTAAATATATTAGTTAATTGAAAGGTCTCTGTGTGCTTACATAAAACTCACTTATATAGAGAAATAATAGAAAAAACCATATATCTCATAATTGTATTTCTTAGAACTATGTCATTATTTAAAAGTAGAATGGTTGATGGTGACTTGTGTTTAAATGGACTTGTATTTTAACATAAATCTTTTGTTTAAATTGAAATAATTAAGAACATGTTTGTAGAAAAGCACATACATATATACAGACATATGAGTGCATTAAAATTATTAGATTAATAGATCTATCTAATTGAAAGAATATAAACACCCTTCTGGCTATACACATTTCAGCCTAAATGAGATTTTAAAAACTGATTTCAATTCAATTCAACTCTTGACTATTTCTTCAGTAAAACATTTCAAAATAAATAGACTAGAGCTACCTCCCCTAAAGAATTAAAAATTTAATGCAGTGGAGCAGCTGGTAAGAGGTAAACTCAGTTTTAGTTTTCTTTTCCTTCATTTTCCTTTTCAATCTGCATCTATTTTCATTCTTCCTAATCTCTAATTATAAGTGAAAACAAAAAAAATATGCTTCTTATATTCTTCAAATGGAGACTCTTAAGAAAATGATTTATCTATTTTATTTTATGTATATGGATGCTCTGCCTATGTGCACATCTATGCACTATGTGTGTACAGTGCCCTATTAAGACCAAAAGAAGGCATTGGATCCCCAGGAATTGGAGTTATAGACAATTGTGGAACTGGAGTTAACAGACCATGTGGGCCATTGTGTAGGTGCTGGGAATTGAACCTGTGTCTTCTGGAAGAGCATACAGGGCTCTGAGCTGCTGAGACATCTCTCCTGCTACATGACAAATAGTAACACCTTCAAAGCCACATCAGAGAAGCTAGAAACTAGAGGAGAAGAATATAGATGATGTTTAACACCAAATTTACATGTCTCATAAGTGAATACTCTTTTTAATAGAAACTTAACTGGATGTTTTGTTACTGTGCTGACACATTCAAAGATAATTGTCCCAAGTGATTTATTGTCACCAAAGTAATTTGAATAATAAGAACGAAAAACTTTCATTATTATAATATGTGCTGTACTTTTAAAATGGCAGGGGGAACATTTTTAATGGTTATTGTAATGATTTGCCAAGTTGTAATTGTGTGGGATATTTTGTATTTTATTTAAAATAAGGGAAATGGTATATAAGAAAACTAAAATTTTGTCTGAAAATGCAAATAGCATTTTAATCTGAGCTCATCAAAGTTAACAAAATGAGTTGAGTCACTGAGGTCCAGAGCTTGAGTCGATCATATGACTAAAGACAGTATGTTCACATTTCATCTTAAAACTGGTTCCCATTTACTAATCCAATTTTCTGTTCAGTGGAGTGTGTGCTTGCTATAGCCCAAGGAATGTGATCTAGGGAGAGACTATGCACTAAGTCCTCTTCAATAAGTGTGTCAGACATTGTACCTGTGCAAAACCCAAACATGAAACTTCCATTGCTGAAATATGAGCTACTTAAATGTGCATTCTGTGGCAATGCAGAAGAATAGAAAAATCAAGTAAGTTTGAATATCCTATAAATCTTGAAAGATGCTCTTCTATGATTCTTATTTGTGGTTTTAAACACAATTGTTTAGGCTATTGCTAAGTGAATTTGAAGATTGTACTGGTTATTTTTCCATTCTCTGAGCAAATTCATAACTAAAAGAAACTTAAGGGAGGTAGCCTTTATTTTGGCTCAGTTTACCCGGTATTGTCCATGATGGTGGAAATACAAGAGGGTATAGAATTCTCCAGTGGCCTTAGGAAGGCTGAGCCCTATACTTCTCTCTACTTCCTTTGTCTGCAACTTTGAACACATTCATGTGCCTTTCCTGGCCAAACTGCATGCAATCTGTTCTTTCGCATCATTCTGCAGCAACATTGGCTCCGAATTCTCACTATAAATCTCATTAAGCAAGCTGTCTGCCTCCAGGATTAATATCCTGTTTTGAAATTTCTTTTAAATTCAGCCTCACTCGAGTTATCAGCACATAGGCAGAGTACAGCAAGACTGTTGTCCATACTGTGATATGAATGGCCTCTGGTTCCATTTGCGCTACTGCCCTTGTTTCCTTATGAAGCATCGTGACTTTGCCTTCACTATATGCATTTCTGTTGACATTCTAGATTTCTGCACTCCCACCAGAATGGACCATTAGCCTGCTTATAGTAGTCTGGGTATTTTCTAGACTTAGCTTCACATTCCTCCTATAAACTCTTTCCTGGGATCTATAACCCACATTGTCAGATTTGTCAGTACCTATTTAGGTACAAGTTATTTTTCTCATTGCTCACATTTTGCCCTGGGACAGGAGAAATGATGACTTGAGGGTAAGCCCCCACACACTGAAAGCTCTAAATGCACTTCAAAACTCCATCTGAAAAGAGGGAACCTGAAAGAAGAATCTGAAAGAAACAGCTGCTGAGACGAGGGAGTTATTTTGGCTCACTGTTGGAAGGATACATCATGGTGGAGAAGATGTGGAGAAGAAACAGCTTGACTCATGGGAGTGGAAGCTGACAGAAACAACAATTAAATAGGAGGCCAAGCATTTGAAATGGAATGCAAATGAGATATCTCTAAGGACCACCCCTAGAAACCCATTTTCACTAGCTAGGCCACAGTCCTAAGTCTTCCACAACTTCCCCGAACAGCATCACCAATTGGTGATCAAGTCTTCATATACATTACCTGTGAAGGGCATTACACGTTCAGATCATAGCAATGTTGTTAATTAGCTCTTTTTTATTCTACAAAATTCCCTGAGTTGAGCAAAGCTGTATTTTGGTTTGTGGTTTCAGAATATGGTTAATGCCATTGCCTTTAGGGTGTAGAGAGGTAGTATATCATGGTGGAAACAGGTGGTAGAGCCAACTACTTACCTCAGGATGACCAAGAAACAGAAAGAGGCAAGAGGGGACAAGGTCTTGTTGTTCCCTTCAGAGGCATACATACAAGGACTCAAATTCCTCCCACAACCACTAAAGGTTCCACCACCTATTATTAATAATGTTACTGGCTGGGTACCAACAGATCAACATTAGGACTTTTGGGAAACATTTATCCAAAGTATAATGACCACTTAAAAATTATTTCTACTATATAAATAGGGGCTAAAAGATTTTTGTCAATATTAATTCCACTGAAATAATTCTAATTTTTATGTTGTAGTTATTTACATATAAATATGCATGTTGTCCAAACTACCAGTTGGTATATATGGTCCCTAACTCTACCAGTTTTTCCCAAGATCCTTACAATTAAACAAATTAAAATGGACACTTTAAATGTTTTGCCTCAAAGCTGCACAACAATGTATCTTTGAAAAACCCAAGTGTGGTACAATATCTAGGGTCTCTACACAGTGGCCAAAATTCAAGATCCATGCTAGAAATGTACAGTGTTATATTTGCCAGATGTTCAAATTAAATCTTAGGTCAATACCTAAGTCACCTAGGAGGAAGGGAGCTGTATTAGTCATTGGTTAGAGTGAAGCATCAGGTCTCTGCACTCATGAGTGGCTTAACTGGCATGGCGTAGTAACTGCTTTGACTTTACTACAATAAAGACTTATTATTGACTCATCCATATATCAGTGTTTATTAGATCCTTATTATGTGCTAGACATTCTGCTAGTGCTATAGTGGTAAAAAAGACATACTGAGCATAAAATAAACATAAATAAAATACTGCATAATTGAGTATATATAACTGCAATTGATTTATAGAAGAAAATTATTCCAAAGCAAGGTATTATAATAAGTAAAAAATATATATATGCCTAATTAGCCTTGATGATGTTAGCTCATGACTATTATCCTAAAGCACTGATAGTCTACTGCCCCAGTTTGAATAATGAAATATGTGCACTGGTTACCTTAATAAAGGGCACATGGCAATAAAGGGAATATTGTAGTGTAGCAGAGAGATTAGAAAAAGCCAGAGACACAAAAATCAAAGGAATAAAGAAATAAATAAAATAATGAAGAACCATATCCAACCCTGAGAATCCTGAGGCCATCAGATATTAGCGAGTCATTTAGTAAGCTAGGTAGTGGTGGATCTATAAAGAAAATTTCTATTTGAGTCTTAGAGCAGTGGGAAGCCACTGAGTCATAAGAATAGTATCAATCACGGAACTGTATGGGTATCTATTCTATACACAAGAGAGCTATTAGTCAATTTACTTGCACAATCATTGAAGCAACCACAATTCTATAGCCCTCAACTTCCAGATCAGGAAAGTGGAACAATGGGCTTTAAGCAAGGTATCAAACAAGTGATGGGGCTTCCAACCTTGCTGGCCAGCTCCAGGATCCTTGCTCTGTTAATGAGGAGAGTAATGATTTTTGTTACAATGCAATTAAGCCCAAAGGATTCTAAAAGTCGAGATTTTTCTACAATAATTATCAATTAATTGCTTATTATTATTGTAGAAAAATGTTTATCTCTGAAGATTTGTTGAAATGGTGGAGTAGAGTTATAAGAAACCTTGCATTCTAAAACTGTTATATTTTGATCATTAGTACATATTTTTAACAATGACAATTTAAGGCAACTATTAATAGCTATAATATCTTTCCTTATTAAAAATGCACAAAATTTTTGGATCTGAATCAAGCTAATGTAAAGACAAAATCATTCCACATAAAACATTCCCTGCCCTGTGAGAACAGGTAGTCACTGGAAAAGACATCAAACAAACCACAGACAATATTTGTTTGAACAAGCAATTGGGGCATGTCATATTACTAAGGTACTGTACGTTCTGGCGGAGTGTAATGTCCATTCCTGGTAATGAGGGTAGGACTTTGAAGAGAATCTAATGCTGGATTTGTCAGTACACAATGCGACTCAGCATCAAGACCATTTTAAGGCAGAATAAATAGATATCAGGTGAAGCTAAAATAAATTTTAAGGTGGTTGGGTGACTTTTGTTTTACACAGTCAATTAAATAATCAAGGAATTAGCTCCCATCTTTAACTCTCCCACTATTGTCTTTAACTTTAATCTGAAACTGGAGAGACAGGATGTTAGTTAGATGATAAATAGGTAGACAGACAGACAGATAGACAGTTTTGCATCACGTTATCTTCCTTTCACGGAAAAGAAAGTCCTTTTCCAATTAGAGCTTTCAGACTTCCCATATTCACTCAACTGCCAAGCAAACAGGAAATCTTTCTTTGACATATAATCTTGCACTTATGTTTTTGTCTGATAATTGCTTACTACTGTAACATCACACAAATAACATATTTTCTTGGAGTAAAACTTCTGAGTAGTATCTATATGCAACCAGCTGTGATAATAAAAGCATTCTAGTTTTTACTTAAAGGTAAATCTGACGATGCAAGAAAATACAAAACCTAGAAGTCTTTTATGTCTTGGAAATTTCAGAGCGTTTGAAGACACTTCAGGGATCCTCAGGTTCCAGGTTTGCTGATTCTTTTTATTCAACATGTGTTTTTGTTGCCATTCCGATATTTTGTCTGTGAAGTAGCCGGTTTCCATGTTATTCTGGAAGAAGAAGTGCTATTGTAAGATCAATACTACACTAAGACAGCGAGGTTGACATCATGGTTATGTTGAACAGTGGCTCTGTGATTCTGCACACTTTAGAACTTACAAATACTTACGTCTAGACCAGGTTTTCACCCAGAAGAAAAAGCAGGAAGTTTACATGCCCAGTTGCAACTTGATCACCCAGGACACAAGTCACCCTGTTTTCTCTGGATGGCACACTGCATTATACCACAACTGGGAATATTTCTTATAGTTTTTAAGTTAAGCACATTGCCTTTCTACAAGTCAAACATATAACTTTGTGATGTCTGCTGCACATGTCTAAAGAATTGGAGGAGGATGCTCCACGTTCTGATGCAATCTGCAGATCATCAGATGTTCTCTTTATTAGTTCTTTGAGAGCTTCATACAATGTGTCCTGACCACATTCACCACCTCTATCCCAACTTTTCCCAGATCTACTACTTATCCCATCCACCCAATTTCAAGTCCTTTTTTCCTCAACAAGACCAATTTGTGCAGCCCAAATATTCTTGGATGTGTTGTCTTCCAGTGGAGCATTGTGGACTTACCAGGGTCTTCACTCTTAGAGAAAATTGTCTTTCTTTCTCCCAGCGGCTAACAATTACTAATTGCTCCATGACTAGTGGTGGAATTACTTGTCTATTTCCAATCTCCATGCTGGGATTTGGTCAGGCTTGAACTTGCATAGCTTTTTATATATGCTGACACCATTACTGTGAGGACATATCTACAGCTGCCCCACTGTGTCCAGAAGACACTGCTGCCCTGCAGTCACCTGCCACCTTTGACACATACACTCTTTAACCCTCTCTTCCACAACAATCCCTGAGCCTTGGGAGGTGTGGATGCAGCATAAAGATTCCATTTCGGACGGGTGATTCTGCACTCTCTTATTCTCTGTGCCTTATTCAGTTGTGAAGCCTGTTTTAATCACTATATACTACAAAGAGAAACTTCTCTGATGAGGGTTGAGAGATACCTCCATCTGTGATTAGAACTCATTAGGAGTCACTTTAATATTAGTAATATTTAGCAAAATAATTGTAGTAGTTTCTTCCCTAGGGACCATATGAACTTTCTAGTGGAGATGTATTAATTTCAATTTTTGAACATGTATGAATTTGAGACTTAAGATAGTGAGCATAGTTTAGAAGGGCAAGCATCCTTTCCAGAAATCCAGTGTAACACTTTTTTTAAGCTGAAGAAGAGAGCCATTTTGAAGTTGAGGATGTATCTGTCAAATAGGCTTTGACAGATACATTTGAACAATGATGATTTTCTCAGTGGTGCCCAAGGAAAGAATGTCAGTGAGAAAATGAATGAAGCCATGTTTAGGTCCAGTGGTGTTTAAATTTGGGCACAACATATTCAATGACAGCAGTCAATAGCAACTTGTATCCTAGAGACCAGAGGTTCTCGGCCTGTGGGTTGCGACCCCTTTGGGAGCGGCAGATCAGATATCCTGAATTTTACATGCTTACATTACAACTTTTAACAGTAGCAAAATCACAATTATGAAGTAGCAACAAAATAATTTTGTGGTTGGGAGTCACCACAACATGAGGAACTGGACTAAATGGTCACAGCATTGGGAAGGTTGAGAATCAATGCATAGACTAAAAGATACAAACATTCCTTGAAGTTCTAACACACAAATGTGGTACATTGTTTGTTGAAGTTCTGTTGTCCTGTTATGGACCCACAATATCCTCTCATTGATACAGAAGAACTGCAGTGAAAAAAAGGGTCAATATTCAATAGCTGTCATTAGTGCTTTTTCTTCTTTTTCTCCATATAAAAACCAAAGCTTCAACTACCATTCATAAGAAAAAGAGGTAATGCTAAGAGAGTTCTTTCTCGATTCTTGTTCTGTTTTGCATATTGAAGCCAAATGGTGGTCACACAAATACAATTTCAATTTTACTCCTTCATTTTAATCTCCTGCATTTGAAGGCTAGCTCAACTCTTCCTCTAACTCCTCCAACACATAGTAGGCACTCGATAAAATTTTGATAAGTGGAATGAGAGTTTATTAATGTCATGATGTTTGTCACATTATCTCTGAAAGTCTCTGTCTCTATCCAACTACAGACCTTACGGTGGACAAAGTAAGAACACACCACGATGATCTCCATTCATACTGCACATTCGCCTTGGCTAACCCGACCAGGGAGACTTGTATCTGGGAAAATACTCTAATCCCATAATAAGCCCTGGGCAGAAGCAAGATTGCTGATAAGGAGACTCATAATTGCCCTGGTTTGTAACTCTGTTTTGATGACACATTCATTTTAGCTGTGTTTTCACCATGGCACTTCAAAACATACATATAAACATGAATCAATGGAGCAGAGAAACCAATATGCATTTTAAAACTAGCAGACTAAATAGTCACACAGTAAGTAGACGTTGTTGACACAATGTGAAAACTACACTTTATTTACCATGAAAATAAACTGTTTTAGATGAAGTGAGGGAATAAATTCATCCAGGGTAACTTAAAAGCATACATTTCCTTAACATAGTGGACCTGAGATCATGTTTCATGAAGTAGTTTTCAAATATGCAGAGCTAACACAGTGTTAACAGAGATAAACACTAGTCAGATAAAGATTATTGCTGTCCTCAGTGTAATCTTCCTAACATAGTTAAAATATCTAAGTTCTCATATGACATACAACAGAGGGCTATCTTGCTTTATGCATTGGCTGCGTTTCTATTGATGTGACAGTAAATTATTTCAAAATCAGTGACTTAAATCAGCACAGGCATAGTCATAAAGTGCTGTGGGCCAGAAATATAAAATTTGTCCCTAAGTTAAAATCCCGTGGCTTCCCTCTAGAGGTTGTGGAGGAAAACATTCCATGAGTGCCCCTGCCTCTAGAGGCCATGTGCGCTCCTCCATCGTGACACTGTCCCTCACATCTGTCTCCATAATCATGTTAACATTGACTGTCACTCTGTCCTTTGGTGAGGACTCGTGATAGACTGTGTCTACACAGATAAACTAGGATAGCCGTTTCCTCTGACATTCAAAATTACTTGTTCTTTCTTACATATAAAAATAACATATCCACAGGTTCATAGACATTTCCATAGGCTCATAGACCTATCCATAGGCCCACAGATATATCCACAGGCTCTCAGACTTGGATGTAGGTATTGTTGGGACATTCTCATTTTGCCTATCACACTTTATGTGTTTACTTTGTCTATTAGAAAGTAAAATTCAGTAGTGTGTGTGTGTGTGTGTGTGTGTGTGTTGTAATCTTTGGAATAGGAATTGTCATGGATCTGCATTGTAATTACACAGCATTCAGTCTATTTTCTGACACACAATGTCATGATATAATTGCTAGTGCACATAGACTATATCCTCAAGTTTAGTAAATATGACAAACGATCCACATGGATCAGTGGAGTGAAAGGGGAGCAGGCCTATTTTTTGCCTGGCCCAGCTCCTGCATGGCTAGCTTATATCCCAAAATAACAACATATAAATTTGTATTTATTTAAACATTGTTTGGCCCATTATATTTAGTCTCTTTTTGGTTAGCTTTTATATCTTGTTTAACCCATATTTAGTAATCTGTGTATCACCATGGGGTCGTGGCTTATCGGAAATGATGTAAGAGGGTTATCTGTCTATATGTTACTTTCATTGGTTAATAAAGAAACTGCCTTG
>LOJH01024833.1:4790-18969 GCA_001685095.1 Ellobius talpinus
ATGAATGGATGGATGGATGGATGGATGGATGGATGGATGGATGGATGGATAGACATATGGATGGATGGACGGATGGACAGATAACTCCTACAAGCATGACTGGCCAGATACTCACTAAGGCCATCTGTATGACTCTCAGGGTCTAATCAGGCCATCTTCTGCCTTTCCTGCAATCTCTAAACAGCCTCCCAGTGTCCAGAGAGGAAAATGTCTCCAGTCACATCTGGTTCAAGTTAGTTTCATTTACATGATCCTAAAGCAGTGGTTCTTAATCTGGGGGTCACAGCCCCTTTTGGGGTTAAACAACCCTTTCACAGGGGTTGCCTAAAACCATTGGGAAGCAGATATTTAGATCACAACTCATAACAGTAGCAAAATTACAGTTATGAAGTAGCAACAGAAACAATGTTATGGTTGGGAGTCACCATAACATGAGGAGCTGTATTAAAGGGTCCCAGCGTTAGGGAGGTTGAGAAGTACTGGTCTAGAGTAGCCACTGATGGCCAACCTTTCTGTCAGTGCGCCTGCCCTGGCAGGGCCCAGTGACTCCGAGTGTGGGACACACTCCTGGGAATCTGCCTTTTCTGGAGGGCAGGCTCAGGCTGTCGTCTGTTCCATCAGGCATCAGACTCACCTCCAGATGAATTCCGTCAGGCCTGCTCAGAGAATGAGCTCCCCTCTTACAATACGATGTCCTGCAGTGTGTGTCTTAAGGGGCCATTATTCTATTTTTGGATTTTCATGGTGCCAGCGTCTCATTGTATCTCATTTTATGGCTTACTGAGCTGAGTTATCTCATGAAAATTCTCAAAGTATGAACTGCACATGCCTCCGAGATGCTAACAGAGCTCCATCCCACCTTAAATCAAGAGGAAAAAAAGCAGCAGCTCTGTTCATTCAGGGGCTATGAGGGTGGGGGTATGTGAATGCAGCCAGTCTGGGACAGAGGCAATGCAAGCTGCCCACTGAGGGTGCTGGCCAGCAGGAGGCCTACAGGGAAGTTAAACTGGGGTTAAAGAATTGATTTGGGCTTTTTTTTATTTCCCCCCATGTCTTACGAGTCCCAGGATGTCCTTGAATTTGCTATGTAGCCAAGACTAACCTGGAAATATTGATCCTCCTGCCTCCACCTTCTGAGTGCTAAAGTTCCGGCCATATACTATCACATTCTTTTAATGCGGGGATTGATCCCAGAATCTCATGCATGCTAGATAAACATGCTACTAGTCAAGTTAGATCAGGCCAGGTTAGATCTGAATTGATGAGGAGGGGGGAGATAGAGGGGAAAGGGAGATGGGGAGAACTTGGGGAGACAGAGAAAGAACAGTAGCTAATGGAGATTTGATTGTAGCCTTTGAAGAGTTTCAGGAACAAAGCCATTAGTTCATCTTCACTAACCTCACAAAACACTCCTTTATTCTGTTTCCTACAGCGACTGAAACAAATCCCCAGAGACAAAAGGCAAACAGCCCCTGGGGGAAGCAGGTATTATTGTCCTTGTTAGCCCTGAGAACAACACAGAGGCTGTTTAGGGTCCAACAGAACCAGTGACATCAGATGCACGATCTGCCTCCATGAACACGCAGAGTACCCTCATTTTATCTCCTCCGGGCTGCATTTCCATGAGTGATGCTGTGCCTGGCTTCCTGATGCTTCCTCTGCCTTCAAAATTCTTCCAGATTCCCCCCACCCCCTGCAGCCCCACATCCTTCCTGCAGACTTACATGACCCAATGGGGACCTATGATTTAGGGCAGGCTCCCCTACTCTGAGCTTTCATTTCTTTATCTACTACAAAACATCGTAATTGAAGAAGAACCATGGTTTCCGTATCTCAGATGTTCGAGGAGACCCTCCATCCTACTCAGATCCATTTTGAAAAGTAACTAAGCATCTTCACTCTAAGTCTAAACACAACAACACTGTATGGCAAGAGCTCTGGGCAATGGACCGCCTTCAACATTTGTTTGAGAAGAATGTTTAAACACAGTCTAGTGACAATTAAGGATTTCTCCAAAACATAGCCCAAGGGGTTTACTGGAGTGGAAAAGGGGGCACCTACCTTACTTGGGGCTCTGGGATTATGCAGAGGCATTGCTCCACCCCAAATCACCTACATCTCACTTTATGTTAGTGGGCAAGGCAGAGTTCACTTACCACCTTCTTTTATGCATGTGTATGTGTGTTCTTGTATGCATAGACAGGTCTTCATATAAAAGTGTGTATGTATATGGAGGTCAGGGTTAACCTTGGGTTTTGTTCCTTGGATGCTGTCAGCCTCTGTGGAGACATGGCCTCTCAGTGGCCGTGGACTCACCCAGTAGGCTAGGCTAGGCTGGCTGATCAATGAGCCCCAGGGATCCACCCATTTCTATCTCCCCAGTGCTGGGATTATATAAGGGGGCTCACCATACCCAGATTTTTTTTTGCCTACATGTACATCTGTATACCAATCATGTATGTACAGTGACCACAGAAGTCAGAAAAGGGCACCAGATCTCCCAATACTGGAATCACAGATGGTTATGAGCTGCCATGTGGGTGCTGGGAACTGAACCTAGGTACTTTGGAAGAGCAGCCAGTACTCTTAACCCCTGAGCCATCTTTCCTGTCCATATACCTAGTTTGGTTCTGAGCATGGAACTCATATTCCTTATAAGTTCATGGAAGTCACTTTACCATTTGAACCATTTCTACTGGCTCTGTGACCACCTACCTTTGTGAAAAAAATTTTATTGGGACACAGCTATATTCATTTGCCAGTGTTTATATATATATATATATAAAAGAATTCCTACTTCTCTTGCAGAGAACCTGTATTCTGTCCCTAGCACCCACATGTTAACTTCTAATTGCCTGTAATTTCTGGCCTCTATGGGCTCCTGAATGTAATTAGTAGATATAAACCCAAGTAGGGACACACACAAACATGTAAGTAAAATAAGTAAATAAATAAGCTTTTTGAAAAAAATATTTATTTGTTTATTATGTATACAATATTCTTGTCTGTGTGCAAACCAGAAGAGGGCACCAGACCCCATCACAGATGGTTGTGAGCCACCATGTGGTTGNTGGAAGAGCAGGCAATGCTCTTAACCTCTGAGCCATCTCTCCAGCCCCCATAAATAAGCTTTTTTTAAAAAAAACAATAATTAACTGTAGCACACAAATCAAAATGGACTACCTTACAAGTCTTACAGTAAATACATTCCACATGGTTTAGGAGAGGGTTCTGAGAAGAGGGACAAAGGTTTGTGACTGACAGGTGCCATTCTGGGCACTTGTGGTTACTGATGTCATTTAATCTTCACAAGAATCTTGAAAGGTCGACACTATTTCTCAGGTTCTCAAATGAGAATGCTGATCTAAGGAGGGGATCCAAAACTCCCTGAGGCCACAGGGTAGGTGACAGAGTCAGGGTCTAACCCACATCAATTGATTCTTGTTTGAGTTTTTTTTGAGACAGTATCCCAGGCTGCCCTCAAACTTGTAGCTGAGAATGACCATGAACTCCTGGTCCTTCTGTCTCCACCTTCAGAGTGCTGAGACTTCAACACCACGTATGGGTTACGTCTCTCATTTCTTACTCGTTGTCAGGCACTGGGTTTGGATGACAGGATAAACATGGCATCATTACAGAGCCAACTTGCAAATTCCTTAACATTCTCCCAGGTACCAACCCCCGTCTAGGAGAGATGGTGAAGAAAATAGAGAATTGGGAATGTCCCCAACAGGGTCATGTATTAAACGCATTGTCTGCAGCCAATGGTACTATGTCGACAGGAGATGAGAATTTCAGAAGGTTGAGCCAAGTTGCTCAGTGTGGTGTTATACCTGGACACCAGGTCCCTCCTCACTCTCTTCTGTTGTCCTACAAGTACCTTTCGACACATGTACCCACTGACAGTGTGTTGTGCCCAGGACAGTCCCAGAATCAGAACCATAAGCTAAAGCAAGTCCTGACTCTCTTAAAATAAAATAGAGAATAGACTTACCTGTAAAATGACATCCTCTAGTCACAAGTATCATAAATGAAGGGATCTCAAGAATGCACCAAGATGCAGGCAACAGAGCATCAGCTTAGGTGGAAGCCATCTTGGTCATTTGAGTGGGAACTGGCCATTCCACATTCCCCCACTCTGCCGTCTGTATGGTACTTGCCACTATCTTTCTTTTCTTTTATAAAAAGAGTCATACTATGTAAACCAGGCTAACCAGGAATTCACTATGTAGATGACCAGTCTGGCCTCAAACTCAGTGAGATCTGCCCACCTCTGCCTCTTCAGTGCTTAAAGGCATGTGCCACTATATCCAAATGAAATTCTTAATTCCAAAATAAATTCATTTTAGATCTGCAAAATATTCCAGATATCTCATGCAGTATATTTATGAGGTATAAGATGTGCTTTATCATTTGAATTATTCTATATAACAAGTGTCTATACACATTTTAATATCTATATATCTTGTATATAGCTATAAAATAAAAACTCATATGCCTAAGACTCAAATTAAATAAAATGCAAAGTATTAAAAAGTAAACAGAAGCCCCTATTTTCACCTTAAAAAATAGTTTAGCTTAAAATTTTATTCATATGTATGTGCGTCTATGTCTGAGTTTGTGCATGTGGGTGCTGTACCCGAAGACACCAGAAAAGTGCATCTAATCCCCTACAGCAGAACTTACAGCTGGTTGTGAGCAGCCAGATGGAGGTGCTGGGAGCAGAACTCTGGAAGAACAGCAAAGGCTCTTAACTGCTAAGCGGTTTCTACAGCCCCTCTCCAGGTATCTCCTATCATAAACTGCATATTGCCATTTATGCATCTATAATTATGTTTTCAATACACATATTTATATTCAGGTTGTACATATTGTTATTTGCAAGTGTATAATTTTTTCTTTATACACAAAAGATGAGGAGGTCTCTTCCTCTACCCCCAATCACATCATTTTGCTCGGCGTTAAGCTCCTGCTGGGGACCCAGCTGTCCTTCACTTTTTTATATCTGCTATGGAACGTTTGTGGAGCAAGCGTTTCGATCTTTACATGTTCCCTCTTGAGCAGTGCACGCATTGTTTCCAGTGTTTACTGTGAGCGCTCTAGCTGTTTCCCAATGGCTTTACATTGAGCCCAAGCCTACATGGCATGAGGGAGTGCTTCCTCTGCAGGCAACAGAGGGAAGGAAACAGCTGAGTCACAGGCACCTCAGCTCTACCTCAGACACCCAAGGCTGCTCGAGCTGAGAGTGACCTCCCTCTCACGGGGGACTGACCACAGGAGCCTTCCTTACTTCTTTCACCACGCACTGTCTGCCATGTCTGCAGTCTTGTCAACTCGATGGGTGTGAAGTTGACTTTCTGAGGGATGACCTTGGTAACTTTTATGACTTTTTCTCCTTTCTCTGTGGGACTCCGCATCTTTCCTAACACCTTAGGGGAGCTGCCTGTTCTTGCGTTTTGCCCATTGTCTCATGAATTTTTTTCACAACAGTCCAGCAATTCTTGACCTTTCACCTATTGGTGTGTCTCTGCCGCCACTGATTGACCCACTCCAGATACACACGGAAACAAGAAGTTAGCCAGGCTTATCCTCAGCGCTCTCAAAATGACAGCACCTTCTCCTTCACCAACTCTGCAGCCAGCCAGCACCCCAGCACCATGCTAGAAGCCCACGACTGCCATTCCTCTGCACCCATACATGGCAGGCATTGAGTGGGATGTTGGCTTCTTGTCCTCCTCCTCTCTGGATGTGCCAGTATGTTTGCCATTATTCTGACTTTTGACTTAGCTTTCAGCTACAATGCAGAACACACAGATTTACTGGGTGTGGTGACTTGTACCTGTAATTTCATCACTTAGGAGGCCGAGGCAGGAGGATTGCCAAGAGTTCAAAGCCAGCCTGGGTATATAGTGAGACCCTGTCAAAAAGATAGGAAGAGGAGGAAGGGGAGGAGGGAGAAAAGGAGGAAGGGAAAGGGGAAGAGAAGGTAAGAAAAGGAATGAAGCAAAGAGGAAGCAGAACACAGACTGAACCACTTAACTCTCAAAGGCCTAACACTCCTTAGAAACTGCATCTTCTTTTTATTCATTTGTTTTTTTGTTGTTGGTGGTGTTGTTTTGCTTTTGTTTTTGTTTTGTGACAGGGTTTCTCTGGTAGCTTTGGAGCCTGTCCTGGAACTAGCTCTTGTAGACCAGGCTGGCCTCGAACTCACAGAGATCCGCCTGTCTCTGCCTCCTGGGTGCTGGGATTAAAGGCGTGTGCCACCACCGCCTGGCTAGAAACTGGATCTTTCTCTACCTTCCTTGAAGATTTTATTGGGACAGGAGCACAGCTGTGGCTCCTGGCTAATTCTAACCTTTGGATTCTTCTGGCCAAAAATAAAGATCCATTTCATAGCCTGTTTTCCAGCCAGTTCCTACTCTCCCACCTGAGGAATACATTGAACTTCATGGCACATGGGGGAGGGTGTACATGTGTACATACATAGATGTAAGAATGTGCAAAACTCTGATATTAAAACCACACATGTCCACAAGTGCAAGGGAAGGCAAAACACAGGCCATTAAAGAATCCGTTTCTCTCACCTCACAGCCAGCACAGAACTAAATAGGCCCTTACAAATGAAAATGGATGTAATCCTTCATCATCAAGAACAAAGAACAACATTGCAGACTTCAAGTCCCCACAACATCTATTCAGCTTCCGCGGGTTTTGATGATGGATTTCCATCATCCGTCTTTGCTCTCGGGTACAGATACTCTGGGCAACTGTGATGCAGTGTAAAAATACCTGCCTTTCGTATTTAGGTAAGGGATCAGAGCCTGCATATATTCATGAGTATGTGCTGGTGTACCTGAAGGTCAGAGGTCAAAGTCAGGTGTCTTCTGCAACCACTCTCCACCTTAGGTTTTGAGACAGAGTCTCTCACCACAATAGGTATCCACCAATTCAACAAGATTAGCTGGACTGCAAGCCCCAGGGATCCTCCTGTCCCTGGCCCCACCAGCACTAGGGTTTTAGGAGGATTCCAGTCTGCCTGGGCTTTTTACTTACTTGTATGGGGGAGGGGGCGAATTGAACCTAGGTCCTCATGCTGGCGTGGTGAGCACTTTACCTACTGAGCCATCTCCCCAGTTCCCTAAAAGGGGATCTTTTTGGTATTACCTGCTTACACCCTCTGGCTTAGCCACACCAAGGTGTCCTTCAGTCTCATGATACAGAAATAGTCAATTTTCCAGGCCACCTTCATGAGACAGCTTTGTGGGGTGTCCAACAGGATACGTTCACCAGGCTTCCAGCTCAGGATGATGCGCTGATTGTGCCTGTCCCAGATGCCTCCCTGTGCACACAGCCCTTGAAGCCTTTACTATGAGCAGACAGCTGGCTCCAGTATGTTCCACGACAACGGGACTGAACGGGCTTGCCTTCACATTTCAAGCATCAGCAGGGAAGTAAAAGTCTAAGCACCTCGTAACCATCATTTACACACTTTTCTAGTTAAATTAAATGCCAAAGGTCACTGGTGGAGAGGACAGCCGTCCCCCTTGAAGCAAAACACCTTGGGTGTTTAAGGCAAATGCAACGGGCCATTTGCCTTCCTCTCATTTCAATAGCATTTGGAAACAAGTCAGGGTGGGGGCGTAATGGTCTG
Source organism: Ellobius talpinus (assembly GCA_001685095.1). Taxonomy (NCBI): domain Eukaryota; kingdom Metazoa; phylum Chordata; class Mammalia; order Rodentia; family Cricetidae; genus Ellobius; species Ellobius talpinus. Next base: position 12,442 of record LOJH01024833.1, read on the forward strand.
CAGGAAAATAGCTGTGGTCAGAGGAAGGGAAACATGTCCGAGGGTGACCTTAAACTTGGTTGGTGCTTAACAGGCTCCCCAAGAATGGGCTGCCATCCATTTCTGGGTGCCTGCACTTCATCCTCTACATCCAGCATCTCGGAATGTGACTTTGACCATGACCTTGCAGGTCTGCAGTGAGCACAGGGATGGGCTAAGATTTGCAGAAAGACGTGAGCCGGACAGATCCCGTGAGTGGAACCTACCAGCCGGCAGCTTGGGACCAGTCATCGTGGGCAGCAGACACTATAACAAAGAATATGTTGTCTGAGGTAGTGATGGATCTGGAATGGTCAATCAGGGAGTCTGAGGAGCCCGCATGTGCATATTCATGAGTAAGCAGGAACCTGATGACTCTTTGGGAGGGACATAGGAGCCTCAGAAATGGGGGAACAGACTTATGGGTGGGGGTGGGGCACATGAGAGTCAGGTCATTACACAAATATTGAGAACAACTGAAAGTGGCATGAAAACATCTTGGAAATTCTTTTCTTCATTTCTCCTGCAGAGCTCCCACAAATTCCTCTGGAGCCCACGGCGGTTTTAGCCTTTGTCATCAGTACACATCCCTGGCTCTGTTTAAGCCTCCTGGACCTCTTCCTCAGTTCCCAAGGCTAACTGTGTAAACCAGCATTGTAGACGCACAGCAGCGTGGTGGAGCCTCCCTCCTGTGCCCTTGGATGCACTCCACCATTTCAGACAGAAATTGGTAGTCAGAGGTCACCATCTGCACCATCTAGAGAAAAGCAGAAGTTCTGAGCTCCTATACCCCTCTCCACCAGCAGCTGTTCTACCTGGTTCATTTCTCCTATCCTTCCGGGCTTCTCACCTCCGTGTGGCTGGGACTGAAGCATCTTCTAGAAAATGTGCTCTGCAATTGCCCGACACAGGCTGCTTGACTGGAATTCTTCAACCTTTCTGAAAGCCATGGGCACATGTGTTGGATGGTTCTCCAGTAGCCATTGAAGGCAGAGGAAAAGAAGCTATCATTGATAGACATATCCTTCCCTTAGCTACCCTGGGTTTAGCAAATAGAGAGAAGTTTCCAGAGAACCTAATTTCCACAAATTGCAAAACACATTTCAGAGATGGAAGGCAAGGAGGTGATTCGGTGGTCCGAAAATGGGATGCTTTGGTAGCATGCTAGCACATTAGCCCCTGTAGCTCCATCAGATGAAAAAGCAGACATTATCTTTATTATACCTTGTAAAGGCCAAACTGCTGATGATGGATGGATAGCTGAAGGGTGATTTGATGCAATGGATGCTAGGCTAGGGCACAGCTGTGCTTGCCCTAAAGACATGCTCTCCAAGGTGACTCTACTCTTCCCTACTTCCAATTTGAATGATACATAACTTCTCTTGGTGTATGTCTATGCTACACCCTCATTCCATCAATAGCTACCCCACATCCTCAGTGAAGGCAAACAGCAGACAGCCCTGGGCCATGCATATGTGCACAGATTCTCCCACACATCCCTATGAAAAAGCTTCATTTAAATCAGACACAGTTAGAAATTAGGGACAACAACAAACAATAAACACAATAATTAGCAACAATATGCTTTGACAAAATTTATGTGAATATTTCCTTTTCCTTAAAATACCTCAGTGCAGCAAGGTGTAGTGAGACATAACCTGTAATCCCAAGGTAGGAGGATCACGAGTTCAGAGAGAGCCAGAGCTATATGGTGATTTTGAAGCCAACCAGGGATATAGCAACACCCTATCTCTAAAATAAAACAAAATTGCAAGAAGACAAAAACTTAATTGTATTTTTACTCTTTTCCCTTAATTTACAGCTTCTCTGTGTTTATACAGGGTCATAATTGACAGTAAGAGCTGGCACATTAAGATAGGTATTCTGATAACTGGGACGTCTATTGTACAGATAATGGGTAGGTAGCATATACCTTGTGGATTCAGTGGTTAAGAGACAGCCACAGTGAAACTGAGCAGGATTTCATGATATGTCCTTAGGCTGATCAGAATGACTTGTGCTTTGAAACTTAGGCACTGTTTGATTCTGAAGTTTCTGGTCCCTATTTTAAGGGCATGGTCAACCACAGATAAATATGGCAAGTGAAAAATGCAGATGAGGGAAGTCTTGTACACCTGTGTTTGGTTTTCTGCAACCCACACCTTCGCTTTGCTTTGGTCAAATGGGTCCGCATCACTGAACATGAAACCAGATAAAGAGAAGTATAAGAGCACTAATGTAAAGACAAGCTGTGTATGCTGCTCACTTACTCTCCTCCCTCTCCTTCTCTCTCCCTCCTTCCCTCTCTCCCTTCCCACTGTACATCTTTTCTGCTCAGATAGTGAGATCTGGAGTCTCCGGATCTTCAGATAAGTATCCCGTGTCCTGTGGTCTAGGCTTTCTGCATGAAATGTGGCTGTTCCTATCCTCATGGATTCTATATGACAGTAGGGTGCCTGTGGCTCCATCTGACGCAAAGGGAACAACCAAGGCTGAGCATGTCTACAGATCAGAAGTGCAGCTGGGAGGGTGCTCTGCTTGGATGAGAGCAGGAGGAACAGTGAGGAGCCTGTCCTGGGCTTTCAGACCCAATGTGAACTGCACTAGCTAAAGCTCTACTGTTTGCTCCCCAGGACACTTTCCATCAAAGGCAACGAGAATGTGGCTGCCCCTGGGCTTAGATTCTAAGGTCTTCTGCAGGGCTAAGATAGCACCACCTCCCCGTGCATCAGGCAGTGTCTCTGAATACACAGTGCCCATTCTCCTTTCCCATCATGTTTTATTCGCAAGCAGAAGTCAGGCTGGAGAAGGCCATCTTGTTATTTAGCAAGCTAAGGGATAGCATAGACAGAACCCATAACCTTAGCTCTGAGGCTAGGCTCCAGTTTGCTAACATGAAAGGACAGAAGACTGTATGAGCTAGTCACCATCAGGCTTGCTCTGGGTTACAATTAATAGATATAAATATGGTTATTTAGTGACATGATGACCCATTCATCTCATCTCAAAGGAATTCTGGTATGGGAAAGCTATAGAAGCCTAGGAAGATGAAAAAAACCATCCATCAAAGATCCAGATTCCTTCCTTCTTCCTGCTCTGCCTCATTCAGATTCCAATCCTCAGTCACCTGACTTAAGGTCTGAGTCTGAGCCCATTGACTAGGATGCTGCCCCAGGCCGGAAGCAAGGAAAGGACAAGATGTGCCTGAACTACTTGTATCTTCAATGAGGGCCATCCAGAAACTTCTGCTTAGCTCTCAACAGAACATACTGGGTTAAGCAGCCAACCATGACCATAAAGGATTCAAGGAAGAAAAGAATTGAAATGGACTCTAGGACAAGTCAGAACTGTATTAGCAAGAAATGGGCAGGGTGGATGTTGACTAGGCAACTAACAGTTTCTGGCAGAGTGACCATGAATTAATTCTGAATAACTGATAGCAAAGCAACAGGCAGTCCACCTGTGAAGACCCAGTTTGAGAGGAGCGATTCTTAATCCAAAGTAATAGTGACTGTCTCCAAGATTCACAAATGAATTTGCTTTGCCCCAGAGGCTTAAGAGGGAACCCATGCTCCATGTCACCAAGCTGAGCTACTACAGATCATATGGGGCTAGAAGAGTCTGATAAAAGGAAATATCACTGAAGGTCCTTCTGAAAGGAGGAAAGAACAGAGGAGAAATGTGATGTCTACACATCTTCTTCTCATGACTTTCAAGCAAGAAATCACCATGGCTTGACTTGGGGAGTTTAAAAGGAAAGGGGCCCTCAGAGACAGCTCTGATAAAAAACCTGTTGTTAAGAATGGGGACCTAAGTTCAAGTTTCCAGTATCTATGTGAAAAGCCACCCACCCACAGCTATTTAAGTCTGAAATCCCAGGACTGGGGTAGAGACAGGAGGATCCCTGGAGCTCACTACTCAGTTCTAAGTTTAAGTGATAGAACTTGCTTCAAAAAATTATGTGGCTAACGATTAAGGATGATATGTACATGTGAAGACATACTGTTGTAGAATATTATTTTAACCAGGCAAAGATGTGTTATATTTATTTATGATGCAGACTATTTTACTTTAATTATGTGCAGGTGTGTTACATTTGTTTATGCTGCCTTTGTCAACTATGTAAAGATGTGTTACATTTGTTTCACCTTGCCTGCCTRAGGCACCTGATTGGTCTAATAGAAAGTTGAATGGCYAATAGCTAAGCAGGAGAGGGATAGGTGGGGCTGGCAGGCAAAGAGAATAAGCAGAAAAAGAAATCTAGGTTCGGAGGAAGAAGAGAGGAGAGAATGATGGATAAAGAAAGGGAGATGTCCAGGGGCCAGCAGGTAGCCACCAGACAGCAGACACAGAGTAGGACATACAGAAAGAAAGTTAAAAAGCCCCAAGGCAAAAGATGAAGAGAAACAGGTTAAATTATAAGAGCTAGCAAGAAAAAGCCTAAGCTAAGGCTTAGCATTCATAACTAAAAAGAAGTCTCCATGTTGTGATCTGGGAGCTGGTTGGTGGCCCAAAAGAAAACCTGCTACAACATACATACACCAAATACACATACACAAATAAATAAATAATAGAGAACTGTCTGCTATCCAGCATAAATGGCGTTGAGAAGACATGATGACACCCAGACCCACAACGGCCATCTGGGAAAATCAAGATTGGATCTTGCAGCATGGCTCTTCTCAGGATGTTCTTCTGTCTTGTTCTCACCACAGCACCGGTCATATCAGGCCTGTGCTTTCTGAAGGATGAAGAAGCTCAGCTTCAGGGGGAATATTACCTGCCTGGCAGACAGCAGCACTGTCTCAGAATCACATTGACAGGACCATTAGGGGACTTGCTAATGAGGGACAATGAACCCCTCTGAGAGGCTTTTCTTCTTAGTGTGCAGTAATTTTCATCAAAAGAAAATGAAGTATATCCTAGAGAGCAGGCTTGCTCAGAAGGTATAAGAACCCTTACTTCTGGTCAGTGAGGGAGTAAAACCACCAGAAGGCTGAAGAGATGGCTCAGCCATTGAGAACACTTGAGGACCAGGGTTCAAGTCTCAGAACCTACATGCTGCCTCAGAACCACCTGTAACTCCAATTCCAGGGGATCCAACACCCTCTTCTGGCCTTGGTAGGCACTACACACACACAGTGCACAGATATACAGACAAATATACCCATACAATAAAATAAATAAATTTTAAAAGTCGCTCATTGCCAATCCTCAGATATTGGTACAACAATAACAACAATGACAGCCATAAGTAATACTCCCTGAGCCATCATAACACGGAATTCCTTTCTAAGCAAATTGAATACAGGAGCTTCCATAAGCCACAGACTCTGTCTTCATCCTTGTATGGTGGAGAGGGCTCTGATGCAGAAGAGTCAGGCAGCCTGTGCCCAGAGTCTGCATTCTTGACTCTAATGCCTTACCAACTCTTCATAGTAACACAGTGAGCACTCAGTACTGCATTAAGTTACAGACCCCCCAGCAGCCCATCTCTCACCCCATGAAGTCAGCCCACACTCCTGCAGCTCTATCCAGAGTAACGCTTGCAAGTCGTAAAAGCATGGAGCACCCTTACTCCCCTTTGCTCTTGCAAACTACCCTGGTAGCTTCTGCCTTGTGGTATAGCCAGACTGTATTAGTGGGATCCTGTTACCTAGCAGTAAGCTATATCACAGAGTATGAAACTTCCTTCTCTCCAGTCCCCTCCCCACCAACAATAAAAAAGAAAAACTTTCACAAACAAGAAATAAAGAAATACCCTTTTGTTCTTTGGGTGTACAGGCTCATGCTCTTTCCCTCCAGGGCACCACCATGGCTGCCTCTGTCCTTGATGCTACTATTATTCTAATAAACCTTTTCCATAGGGTAACTTCATCTCAGCTTCCTTTCCATAGATACGTGTGGTAGTTTGAATATAATTGGCCCCCATAAACCCACAATCTCATAGGGAGTGGCACTATTAGGAGGTGTGGCTTTGTTGGAGTGCCTGTGACCTTGTTGGAGAAAGCGTGTCACTGTAGGGGTGGGCTTTGAGGTTTCTTAGGCTGTGATATTGTCTGTGAAACCCTCACTAACACACTTCCAGGTTCTGCACCTGGAGCGCTAGTTTACATCCAAGGGGGCATCAGTGGCTACACAGCCTGCTCCCCAACCCTTTCCCTGCCCCTGCCAGGGAATCAGAGGACCTGGTTCCAGGCTTGTGCTCTGAAACCACCATCCTCAGAGACTTATAAGACCCTGACTCTGCCACCTGGGCTCTCTTCAGAGCACCCAGTCATGCTGTGTGTCTGTCTCTGGAACGAGGACCTGAACTCTCTTCAGATCCCTTACCACAATGTTGTTTGTTCGTCAATTCGTGACATTAATTACTTTTCTAATAAACTCCTCTTCCCCAACGATCCATTTCAGTGACCTTCTTCATCCCACATGCAAGACCTTTCACAGGGTGACTGAAGAGGACATCTGATCTTGACAGGTCCCCATCCATATATGTACATACGTGCTCCC
>LOJH01024834.1:0-12068 GCA_001685095.1 Ellobius talpinus
AATGAGTTCCAGGACAGCCAGGGCTACACAGAGAAGCTGTCTTGAAAAACAAAAACAAACAAACAAAAAAAAACACACAAAAAGACAAAACAAAAGAATCTGTTAGGTATACTTTATTTCTACTGTTATTCTATTTAAATTTCTGTAATTAAAATTAAGTAAAATAAAAATTCACTTCCTTAGTTACACTAACCACTTTTCAAATGCTCTTATTATGTGTAACTAATAGCCACTATGATGAACAGTGTAGATTTACAATATTTTCCTGCAGAACTGGTGCGGGAGAATTGTCTGTATTCTGTCAATCATGTTTTAAATAAACGCTGATTGGCCAGTAGCCAGACAGGAGGCATAGGTGGGACAATGAGAACAGGAGTATTCTGGGAAGAAGGAAGCTCCTTCTACAGTCCTGCCCAGATCACCAAAGAAGCAGGATGTGACCTACCCTGCTGAAACGAGCCATGTGGCTAATATATACTAGAATAATGGGCTGGTATATGTTATAAGAGCTAACACGAAGCCTGAGCTAATGGGCCAATCAGTTTATAAGTTATTTAGACCTCTGTGTAATTTCTTTGGAGGTTACTGGCTGTGGGAACTGGGCAGGACAGAAACCCCAACAAGCAGCCCCTCATATTACACAGAACTATGCCACTAGCTACTGCTGATCCAGTTAGTTACAGCCATGAAAGTGTACCTTTATGTCAATTGTTTGGGCTCCTAGTAGTGAACATTTGGAAGCATAGAGACCCATGGGTTCCTTAATCTTGGCGTTAGTTACAGTTTGGCCAGATAATTTTTTATTGGTGGGTTGCTACTCTATGAGTTTTGGAATGTTTAACAGCATCATGACTATCTTAAGGATAGGCATGGCTATCCTAAGGATAGGCATTGCTTTTGCTGTGATGAAACACCATGACCAAAAACAAGTTGGAGAGGAAAGGGCTTATGTTTTACTTGGTTTATACTTCCGTATTGTAATCCATTACTGAATGGAGTCAGGAAAGGAGCTGAAACAGGGCTGGAACCTGGAGGCAGGGGCTGATGCAGATGCCATGGAGGGGGTGCTGCTTACTTACTTGCTCCCCATGGCTCACTCAACCCAGGGATGGACCACCTACATGGGCTGGGCACTCCCCCACCAATTAATTAAGAAAATGCCCATATGCTTGCCTGCAACCCAATCTTATGGAGGCATTTTCTTAATTGAGGTTCCCTCTTCTCAGAGGACTTTAGCTTGTGCCAAGTTGACATAAAACTATCCAGCACAGTGGCAATAACAATTGCCCCATTAGGACAGCCAGAAATACCCATAGGTATTGCTAAATACCAGTCACTACAATTGAGAATCACCAGTAAGGTCCAGAGAGTCCTTAAATTATGAAGAAATGAGAATTTGGAGTTCTGTGTCATGCCTTCTGCCTACTACAGAATAGCTCTGGTTATTTCCAAGGAATAATGTCAAGATAAAGGGAACACAGGGTGAATGCAATTGAGGAAATAAAGAAACTACATTGCTTTACTAGATTTTGAATCCCTATGCCATATTTAAAATGTCTTAGGAATAACTGTAGTTCAGTTGTTTTTTACTTCAGCTAAATTTATTGACTAACTTACTGTGTGGTAGATACTGTTATGTAACAGAATTACAAAGAACAATAAAACATTGCTCTTAGTCTTCAGTAAAGATAAAATTTTCTACTTTTATCTGTCTCATTTTATTTAACCTGTTCACTTGGTCTCTGTTGTATAAACACTAAATTCTCCTCTGGTTTAAATTTCAAGTGTACCAAACTCATTGATGGCACAGAAGACAGATTGAATCTGGTTCTTGTGATCTACTTACTCTAATTATTGATATTTCTTTTCCATTTTTAGCCTCAAAAGAGCTATTCAAACATTTAGAGCCATTAGATAAACTGTGGACAAACCCTTAGCATTAAAAAAAAAAACCAAAACCACAGAATTGACATTGCTGGCAAGCCTGGTGGGTGATGGGCCTGAGTGTAACTCCAGCACTCAGGCAGCTGAGGCAGGGTAATCATGGAATCAAGACCTTGTCACAGAAAACCAGCAAGACAGAAAGAAAACAGGCATTTTAAATGTTACCAACAAGAAAAAAACCCACATAACTACTGAATTTTAATTGCTTTTGTAAAGCCTGTAGTATTCATGAGTTTGTCTTAATGTCAGAAGTTTCACTAGCAGATGGCACAGATACATAGTATTGTGGCCTTTGAGCATTCAGTTTCTTTTATGGAGTTGTGAAGAGTCATAGTCGCATCCCAGGTTCTCTTAAAGGCTAAATGTTGTCACTTTTAATGGTAGAGGTCTGTTGACTGGCATTTATGAAGCATATAGTTTCCGCAGAACCAACCAACCACAGTGTGCTTTATGGCACAAGCAGATATGTAAGTCAGAGCCCTTTCAAAGTTGAATCTCCCTTTAATAAGCATTGTTAGCTCTACTGAATAACTCAGAGTCAGACTGTCCATTGTTTTCTCTGTTCTCTTTAGTACCTACCTGACAGTTCCCAGAGTGCCCAAAGTCACCTGACGAGCCGTTGGATGTCCATCCAGCATTAGCACTAACAGTAGTTTCAAATGTTAGTTAATGGGAAATAAGAAGCTGATGGGGACTGGAGAGAGATGACTCAGTGGTTAGCCACATCATGAGGACCAGAGTTCAGATCCCAGGACCCTCATAACAAACTGGGCATCTGGTATACTCCTGTAACCTCAGTTCTGAGTGCGGCAGAGTCAGGAGTCTCACCTGTGCCTCCTAGCTGCCACTGTAGCTGAGGGAATGTGAGCACCAGGTTCAGTGAGAAACCCTGCCTCAGAGGAATAGAGGAAGATACCCGGCATCCTCTTTTGGCCTCCACATTCACACAGAAGCACATGTACCATACTCTGCTGGAGGGAGGCTTAAAAAGTCACTCCTCAAAGCATTCCTATAGAAATTAGTTGATTTTCTTTTTAAAATCTGATTTACAGATTAAGACCGAATGGATACTTGGTGTGTTAGATGTGGTGTTTTGTTTGTTGTTGCTCATTTTGTGATGATGGAGATTAAGGTCAGGCCTGTGCATACTGGACTTGTCCTTCAACCTTAGATCTCAAGACGTGGCTGTTATAATAATGGCTGTTACTTTAGGCGTTGCTAATTCTGCTTTGTTCTAAAGCTTTAGTAAGCTCCTGGATAAATCGTCTAAATTATAGTTTGTTCTTTTCTCCTTTTTCTGGTCAACTTCATTCTCTGTCTCCTCCCTTCCACCAAGTACTAGACCCTTGTAGCACGCTAGGCAAGCACTCTACCCCTGTGCCTGTCCTCCCATTTTGTTCTTTCTTATAAATCTATAAAACTCTTTCTGCCTTTATAGTCAAACTGTGACTAACAAATTAAATATATCTAATAAAGAGACCTCTGTGTTCAGCTGGCCCAGATTTAGCACTCTAAGATAGAATTATTTAGTAGTTTCTGCTAAGTCTTCAGTCTCTTAAACCACGTAGAGTAGTTCCAGATAATGTTTGTGGGTCAGGTTAGCCATCGTGTCCACATTTTTTTTACATGACACCACTAACTTCACCCTTACCGTGTGTGTGTGTGTGTGTGTGTGTGTGTGCAACTTGTGTGTGTGTGCACGTGCACATACGTCTGTGTGGTGTGTGTGTGCATGCACACACACTCATGTGTCCCTGTGTCAGTACACATATGCCAGTATGTGCATGTGGAGACCAGAGAGGTTCACCTTGAGCACCATTCTTATTCACTCTGTACCTTAGTTTTTGAGAGAAGGACTCTGACTGAACCTAAGGTTTACCCTCTGTGCTAGGCCAGCAAACCAGCAAGCCCCAGGAACCTGCCTCTTTGCCCACACCCAACACTATGTTTACAATTGTCCCCACCTAGCATTTACATGGGTACTGAAGATCTCAACTCAGATCCTTTTGCTTTTGTAGAACAAACCCTTTAACCATTGAGCCATCTCTCCGGCCTCTCTTCATTTTTGAACGGTATATATTATACTACAAAACACAGTATTGCCAAATCTCTCCAGAGTTATATTAAGTAAGTGATTTTAAAAACCATCCTGGAACCTCTCATTTTCTCAATCATAGAAGAACACATTAAAAAAAAATCCTGTGTATTCAGTAAATATACACAGAGACACAATTGGAAATCAGACTTAAAATGTGAAATTCATTTTCAGTTTAAGCAGAAAATGATATCCATTAGTTTCTCTAATAGCCATTAACAGCACACATGGGATAACTGCGGTGTGGAAAGCATAAGGTTTATCATGTCGTATGCTTCTTTTAATGACTGTTACCGAGTAGGTAGGTAGAAGTTGTCGTGTTAACACATATTGTAGCAAATACTTGTTGCTCTTCATTCATTCTTTTGATGTGATATGACATGCTACATAAAGAGAACTTTCTTTTCAGATAACAAGCTGTGTAATAAATATTTAAGGTGCTACTATATAAGTGTCTATCACATGTGACATGTGTACAGATGAGTGTGGCCTCTAAATGATGAATATATAGCAATTTAAGAATTTTCTGGGGGCTGGAGAGATGGCTCAGTAGTTAAGAGCACTGGCTGCTCTTCCAGAGGTCCTGAGTTCAATTCCCAGCACCCACATGGTGGCTCACAACCATCTGTAATGAGATGTGGTGCCCTCTTCTGGCGTGCGGGCATACATGGAGACAGAATGTTGTCTACATAATAAATAAATAAATCTTTTTTTAAAAAAAGAATTTTCTGAAGGGCATTGTGGTCCAGCTCTGCAAAGAAAGTCTTGTACTCTGAAACCACTTCCTTCTCTGGGCATAGGCCTGTGCTACCTCAGTTTCTTGATGCATGGCAGGTAGATGTTCCTACAGAGTTCCCCAGAGTCTCAGAGCTGCTTCCAGTCCTTGTCTGATTAGTAAGTCTCTGCGGATGCCTCTATCTACACCATGCTTCCTCTGTGCACACTTATTCTACAGTGCCATCCATTTCATTTGCTCAGCAAAACCAAAGGTTTCTAGTCCCTTTACTTGGGTAAGCCATGGTTTTCAGCCCCTTGCCTTGCCGTTTCTGTTACCAGGGGCAGAAGGAGCTCACAGACCAACACCACCAATGGATTAAATTCTTTCATCAAACATTTTATGAGGGGCCACCGCTATGCTTTCTCCCCCGCTGCTTGCTAGTCCACTAATCAAATGTATGTTAGATTGATTATTGTAAAAGTATAAACCATAGAAAATTTGACAAGATAGATGTGTAAATTATCCTTCTGACAGAACTAATGATGCACTCCAAGCACCTTCTGTTTTCTAGTGCTTGGTGAGTGACTTCATTAAGTATGCAGTGGCTGTTGGGTGGCTTCTCAGACAATGGTTCAGTTCCTTGTGGAATTGCATTATTACTGGAAGTGTGAAACCAGGCAGACAAGCTAGCTGTTGGGCGTCCTGCCGAGCTGCTAATGTGCTCCATCTTGTTGGAGCAGTTGTTTGCCGTCTTTTCAGGACAATTACATCCATAACCACAGGACACATTCAGTGAAGCTATATTACAGATAACCATGGAGACTGGCGCTGATGCTCTTCATCCCTGTCCCAGAGCTGCCACAGCATGAGTAGCGCCTTCCACAACTCAGACTAGCTGCTGCTTGCTTGTCTGTCCATCTTGTCTGTCAGCTTCACAGAGCAAATCTGAAAGCACGGACTTGTAACTTGTTTAGGATGTTATAATTGAAGGCGTGGATCTGTTTGCAAATGAGAAAGCTCAGCTGCAGCACAGTGCTGAGGTGATGGTGGTCCTGCTAGGTCTTCAGGTGGAAGCTGCTCCAGGAGTCTGGTTTCAGAGAGAGCTCTCCAAACAGAAACTTTCTACTGGTTTTCCCCCACTAGACTTGGCTTCTTGTAACACCTCAATGCTTTGTTGTTTCCTACGCCAGTACAAATACCTTGCTTTCTGAATCATCCTGCCATTTGTTATTTGGATGGTGATTTGATGGTTTCCTAGAAAACTGGACCTGAAAGCTGCTTTGAGCTAAGCTGAAGTGGTATTTAAGGTTCCAAATGGCATGTGTTGTGATGTATTGCTGCACCCTGACAAATAAGAGTGCACTTTAGAGTGACAGGCCGGATACTTTTATGAAAGGCTTCCCATTTCTGTTGGCCAGTTAAATCTCTGTTGATGACTCTGGATCATTAATGAACATTTGTGCAAAGTGACCATTTGAATTCAGTTATTATAATAATGCATATGTTTGAGAAGAGCTTCATGCAAACAGCGTAATGTAAACTAAAATCCCTGTTTTGTCATGTTAGAATACACTGCTTTGCTTTCAGTGCCAAAGCAAGTTTGGACGTCAGGTTTCTTTTCTCTGTCCCTCACAAAAGTTTTAGGTAGAAAATGTTCTTTATTTAGTGCCTTTAAAAATCATTAACTCTGCTAATTATTGTGATACTTTATTGCCTCAAATGTGTAAGACCTAAAATAAGGAAACAAAATAAAATGTACAGTTCATAAAGGAAATTAAATTTAAATTAAGCACCTGCTTTTGTGTATGCCAAAACAAAAACACGTTTGGGTCTGGCAGAACAATGGCAAGAATATAAATGTTATTTGGGGTACATGGGTTTATTTAAAGCACTTAGAAAAGAATTTTTGATTGGAGAGATTCACGGCTGGATCTTTTCCCTAGAACCATTGAGTCAGATTTTCTCATTTCTCTTAACTATACCCATTAAAATATTTTAAAGAGCTAGATAGTATGTCATTTTTGTCAGGTCTGCCCAACAGATTTGTTTTCTATGATATTTCTCTACTGCAAGCTTCATTTTCTACAAAATTATGACTTGTTGGGAGTCATGACAAGGGGTAGGCTTTTGGATAAGCATCTTTTTCTTTTTCATCTTGTTATTTGTAAAGTGATCTCAGTCTATGCTTCTTTCAATCTCCATTTCATAGTTTACAGAGAAAGGAGACAGTGTGGGGCATAGACTTCCCCTGGGAATGTATTGGGCTTAATGAGCTTGATAGTCTAGTGGGCTCAATAAATCAAGTAAAGCAAAACATTTCTCATTTTTGAATAAAAGCATTTATCACACAGTGTTTGCTCATTCATGGTCACAAGATTGATTAGTTTCCAGCATTCAAGGTGTGTACTGAAGCCTTTTTGATTTTGTTTTCCAGTGGGCAAGTTACGAAAGCAGTGGCTAAAGGAAAGCATCTCTGATGTCGGCTTTGGGATGCTAAAGTCTGTCAAGGAATATGTGGACCCCAGTAACATCTTTGGAAACAGAAACCTTTTGTAACTCCATGGATATCATTATGAAAAATGTTACCTTTTAAAAGTCATCAGTTATGGTTATACCAGTAATCAAATATATCATGGACTGTATTTCAGCTATGTTTGTTTGTTGGTTTCAAATAAGTCGGTTTTCGTTCTGTGTTTGTTTATACATCTCTAGATTGACAGATGGCATTCCTAGGTCTCTCTCACTGTAGGTATTCCAGTTTAGAGCCAATTAACTGGTTGTCATTTCAGACTTTAGGCAGCACAAGGCTGCCCGATGTCTGAGGGGGCGGCCAGCGGTTTCACCTGCTCCTCTAGGTGAGCTGAGGGATCGTGTCATCTGCGCCTTGTCTAGCCTCTCGGTTATGTCCTTTCTTAAACAACATTTCTCTAAAGCAGACATCTAACAAAGATTCTGCTGGGGAGATATTTGTGTGTGTGTTAAAAGCGTCCTTTCCTGGGAGGAAGTTGTCACGGGAGGACACTCGGGACAGAGCCAGCAGTCTGTCACTGGCATCCTTCATCTGTGTACGGTGCTCAGCCTAAGCTTTGCTTGAAGTGAATACATCGTTGCACACTTAAATTGCCAACGTGCAGATTACTCTGTGAGCAGACACACTTTTGCCCTCTGTGTCTGTCTCTAGTGGGATGTGTCACTGAGGGTGACCTGTTGTTCTGTCCTGCATCATCGATAATAAGCTTTGTAAGAACAGCTGCCTTACTACGCGACAGGCAGGTTTTCCCTGAAGTGAAAGCCGTTGTCCACCCTCCAGTCCTCCTGTGTCTGCTGTCATGTTTGTTGCCAAGCTGCACAGGCAGCTGCAGAGTGAACAAAAGGAAGGCTCCCTCAGCCTGCTGTCTCCAGTTTAAAGGAATTATTTGGCTAAAGAAACAGTCGCTAGTTGACTCTTGGATTTGAAAGCCTCTATAATTTCACAGACAACAATCTTTTTTCTAATTAGCCACAAATAGCCTGATAAATGTTTATGGAAAAATAGTTTCTGCTCAGTTCTTAATAATGGTTTAATGCCTTTTTGAATTACTGGTTTAACCTAAGTTTTAAAATGTATGCCATAATCACAAGTTTGAAATATCCTATTTCTTAAATAAAAAGGAGAATATTAATCATATTTAGCAGACATTTTTACATTCAAAACTGGAATTTGAAATAAGTGGAACAGTTGCTTTAAATCACTGTTGAGGTTCCTGATTGACATTGTGAGATGAGTTCTTTTCTTAATGCAATACCTAACTTTTGATAATTTTTTAAATATTTAATCAGATAATGTAAGTCAAAGTGCAGACGATCCTTTAGAAGGACACACTGTCTGTCTATGTAGCAACAGCTCCAAATATGTTGGGGCAGTTTGATACCTTTTATATCTAAGTAGCCTTAAACAGAGCAGTGAAAATTTAAAATTGACAAAATGATATTTTTAAGACTTCAAAAGTATAAATAATTTTTAACTATTAAAATTGGCCTCAAACAAACATTTAAATCTGTAGGGAAAAATCAATATTAAGTATTAGTTTAACAACAAAACTCAATATTTATTTTTTGGAAGCTGCCTCTTTATTGATGATTTATTTTCAGTTATAAAATTTCCATATCTTTGGTTAAAGATTTTGATGGCTTGAAATAGCTGGACACTCAAGGAATTGCCTTTCGAATTGTAAGATTCTTTATAAAATGCATCTCTTCTTGAAGGTGATTCTCTAATTGGTGAATTGAAATGTAACATTTAGTAAGATTCCAACCTCTCACTGGAAGTGTATACATGTTTCCAAGGAATTATTTTTAATAAACAGTTTTATTAGCAGATTCAATTCCTTGCATGTGATTGTTAAAACCTTTCCCCCAGAGAGTTCAGATTTCCAGAACCTCGGCAATCTGTGCTGTAAGGGCACCTAGCTCCTGAAGTTGTTGGCTTCGTCATCCGACATGAGCTCTATGGAGGTCAGCAGTTTATGTCTTTGTTTCTTTTTATCTCTGGATGCAGACCTCACCAATCTTGATTCTGTAGCAGTCACGACATTTTGTATCTGAAATAATCTCAAGCGGGGTCATTTTGAAACATGAGAACTCTCATTAGTACTGTTTCACTGTCTGTAGATCAGGAAACCTTCCCACCCACTTCTGGGAGGTGCCTCAGTGTAGACCCCGTCTTCAGAGGAACACGAGTTTGCGAATGTGCACAAAGCACTTAAGCCTCCTTCAGAAGTGTCTGCATGTGGCTCCATGAGCCTAACCCAGGAGAATGCTGTGTTCTGAAGCATCTTAATGCATGGGTTAGTTTATTTAAAAGCTGCAGCCTGTTTGATACTCAGAAGCACCTAGCACTGACTCACCCTTCTTTAAGTTAGCCATATGTGTAATATTTTGCTTAAATCTGATGACATCACATGTCAGTTGGGATTTTAGTGGGAATGGGAACTTGCTGCTAGTGAAATTGAAATACTAAAGACTCAAATAGACAGGCTTTGCTGATCTTGGAGAATCTATTGCCTTAATGTGTGGTGCATAAGTGAACTGAGTCTCATGTTATGTCCTTTGAGACTCTTAGCTGGATTGTGGAGGCCATATGTTTCCTGTGTCCAGCATTTCATCAGAGAATGCAGGATTAAACTCTACTCTCTTCAGGAATGGGAGGTTGGTACTTGAAATGCTTACATATTACAGGAATATTGATCTAAGATTATTTATGAATCTGGAAGCCTTCTAGTATTCATATTTGTGGTGTTAGTATTTTGGAAAACAAAAGCTCAATAAAAGACAAGCTTCCATCGGTGTGTATATTATATCAGATATAAACACATGCAAGGACCTCCTCTTTTCCCCTCCGGAATATTGTAACAGTGCTAATTTGCATATTTGAGAAAGCCTTTCTGCATGTTAATCCCAGAGATTTTCCTGTGTCGTGTTCTCTCATACAGCTTCTAACTGTAAGTGATCAGAGAAGCTCCGAAGTCCTAACATGAAGTGTGTTGCTCCACATGGAGCTGGGTTTGGTGTCACTGTCAGAACACATGACGTAGAGGGTCCGGCTTCACACTGCGTGACAGTGCTTGAGCAGCCAGCTCTGCCTGTGGGAGGTGTATCCAGTCTGAGGAGTGTGGAGACAGCCTTGAAGAGATAGTGTTAGTAAGTAATCTTGAGGGGTTTCTCCCTCGCTTAATCTTCAGTGATTTTGACTTTATCCAGGGCTCCGCTTGTGGCAGGGAGCGCAGTAGGAGCACAGCAGGTGCAGATTAGGACTGGAGACTCTGAGCTTCTGCCTGTGGCTTTCTTTGTCCGTTGTGGGGGCTTGGCTTGGCTTGGCTCAGGTCTTTATGTTCCAATAGGAGCCATCTGCCTACAAATTCATTTAATTCTTTCTCTTTACTGAAAAAAATATACAATGAGAGGAAAATCCAGAAAGTATAAAAGGTTTTCTTCAATTGTTGAAGTATGTGTCTACATGAAGGATGTAACCCAGCTTTCTGTTCCTTAAGCCAAATAGTATTTGTCTTCAGTGTGAAACTTAACTGTAAAAACTGCTTGTATAATGTCAAGAGATTATAGAAACATTATTAATAAAATGGACATGGCTTATGATTTTTTTAATCAAAAGGAGGTGTGAAGCTGTTTTTTATTCTGTTTGCATATGTTTTCAGCTTTACTTTTTCACTTCATATTTCCATAGATTTGAAAATAAAAAATAATTTTTGTAAGTCTGCTAATGTAGCATAATCTAGACAACCTAACTGTGACTGAATCCCTTTGGCTTTATAGCTGAATATATCATAATTTGGTTGCATCAGTCTCCAGTTTTTTTTTATCAATATTAAACCTTTAGGTGGTGTCCAGAGCATTCCCTTTCAAACCTGGAAGGCCACAGTGAACATCCTCACGTTCTCTAAATAAGTACAATCAATTCCTTAATAGAGGGAGTAAAGATCACTGACGTATACCACTCTCAAGCCAAAGAACACTCACAGAATTACACCTAGTTCTGTGAATATGAAAAGACTTTTTGTTGTTGTTGTTCCCAAAGGATATTGTTTTATTTTTAACGAAGGAATAAGTAATACATTGTCTGGTGAATTTTTTTTCTTTCTAGATACTAGGGGCTTACTTCCTGAGAGCAGAGAAACAGGAAAAAGAAATTTTGAGCATAGATTGCTCAGCTACACATGCCATGTGGATGACATTGTTAGTGTTTCCCAGCAGCTCAGCACTCACCCTGAGAAATACCCTTACCCCTGGACTGTTCCCAGAGGTCTGGAATGCCTGGATCAGTGTAGTTTCTCTAAATGGGCTTTTATTGAGCGGTGACTTAAAACACTGTCCTTTCAAAGCTCACCGTGCCTTCTTGGGATTTTTCTCTTTTCTTCCATGAAACAATTTAAAACGAGAGAGGGCATGTCTATAAAGACAGAGAGGGTTTAGCAATTTAGGGTTCTTCCTCTCCAAGAACACATCAGAATTTGGTGATTGTGTGTAGAAACACTATTCTGTGTTGGTTTGGGTTATCTATATATTTAATCATTTATATGCTTAACCTGGACACAGACATCCAATCAGTCGGTGGGATTTGTGTCTGCTTCTCATTCCTGCTGCCGCAACCTAGTAACCCTAAGATAGGGCTTGGCAAGTCTTGAGACACGCACTGTATGCTTTTGACTTTGCTTACACAGCTCCCTAAGGAAGCAGGGTACTAGACCTTATGCTCCGTGTCTGTCTGTGCGTGTGTGTGTGTGTGTGTGTGTGTGTGTGTGTGTGTGTGTGTGTGTG
>LOJH01024835.1:0-18969 GCA_001685095.1 Ellobius talpinus
TGCAGACATACAAACAGAATATTGTATACATAATAAATAAATAAATGTTTTTTTTTAAAAAAATACCAAGGGTTTCATGTACCTATCTTTACTATATGATATCTTCTATCTTCAACCAATTACTTAAGTCATATGTATGTATTTGATTTCTTTTGTTTTGTTTTTGAAACAAGGTGTTACACTGTAGCCCAGATCAGCCTGGAACTCACTCTGTGGCTTAATTTAGGTTGACTGTGAACAAGAGGTGATCCCCCTGCCTCTGCCTCCTGACTACTGTGATTACATCTATAAGCCTTGGAGAGTCTTATCAAATACACTCATACACAAACACACACATTTTGTTTGTTTGTTTTTTGAGACAAGGTTTCTCTGTGTAAAAGCTCCGACTGTCCTGGAACTCATTCTGTAGACCAGGATGGCCTCAAGCTCACAGAGAAAAACCTGCCTCTGTCTCCTGAGTGCTCAGATTAAAGGCCTGCACTACCACCGCCTGGGTTAAATATTTATTTTTTTAAATTAGGTTGAGTGCTGGAGAGATGGCTCAGAGTACTTGCTACTCTTTCACAGAACCTGGGTTCAGCTTCCAGCTTCCAGTACCCACACATGGAAGCTCATGACTGTTTTAACTCTAATTCCAGGGGAGCCAATTCCCACATACCCAGCTAATTTTTTTAAATTTGTTTATTAGTTTTAGTAGCATACAAACAATAGGTTTCTTTAGGCACCAGCCGTGTGCACAAACACATACATATGTGCAGTCAAAACACTCATACACATAAAATAAAAACCTTTACATTTCTAAAAATTAGGTTTAAACAGTCTCTCCATCCCCCTTCCTCTTCTCCCACACTGCAGGAGAGATCTGAAAGGCTTTTTGCTAAAATTAGATCATCTGAAACAGAAAGCAGTCCATGTCGTGGTTTTATTTTCCTTTTGTGAGGAAATCCATTGTCTTGCTTCTGTCACAGCCAAGTCTACAGACAATCAGAAGGGTCCAGATTGGGCTAGAATAAAAAACAAGCAAGCAAACAAACAAAAAAAAGTGACTTATATCTGTAATTGTAGTAGCTGGGAGGTGGAGGCAGGGGAATCATCTCTTGTTCGAAGCCAACCTGAGCTGCATTAGCTGATCAGGCTAGAATCTAGAAGCTAAAATATTTCATGAATTGTGTTTTGTTTTTATTTATTTTTGTTTGTTTGTTTGTTTGTTTCAAGACAGGTTTCTCTATACAGCCCTGGCTGTCCTGGAATTCACTCTGTAGACCTTGCTGTCCTTGAACTCAGAGATCTACCTACCTCTGCCTGGGGTTAAGTCCAGGCTGTCCTAGAACTCAGAGGATGACCTTGAACTTCTGTTCCATTGTCTTCCATCTCCCTGAATGCTGAGATTACAGGCATGTGCCAACAGGCCTACTTTGGTGTTGGAGATCAAACCAGGACTTCATGCATGGTAGGCAATGCTCTACCAACTGAACTACCACCAGTCTGTGACCCTTCTTTAGAACTTCTGTGCTAAGACAGGGTTCCACTCTGTCCCAAGATTACCTCGAACTCTTAGCAATTCTCCTGCCTCAGGCTCGAAGTATAGGGATTACACTTTAAGAACATGGTTTGTACCTTTGAGAGCACCATTTAGTGAGAAGAGGCAGACAAATTCCTTCAAAACTGCTAATCAGTATATACATGGAAGGTACTTAGCCTGCTGCTGGGTACCGAGAAGGTTAGGGTTTAGTTTGTTTGGAGAAATTGCAGGAAACGACAAAGGAGGTGATGTTTTATTGTTTGAAGGATCAGAGCGGCACTAGTGGAGTTTTTGAGCCATCAGATGATATGGGGGTGAGTTATGAGTTACCACGGATGAATGTGTACTGTCAATCACAATATCCTTTTCTCAGAGGTATCATCTACCCACCTCTAAATACGAGTAAGCTGTCTTGCCATTTTTGCTTTAAGACAAGGTCTCATTATATAGACCAGGCTGGCCTAAATTTTACAGACATCCACCTGCCTCTGCCTCCTGAGTGTTGGAATGTAAGACCTGTGCCACTGCCCCCAGTCTGCAACTATGTTTTTTTTCTAAAGATTTATTTATTTTGTGTATATTAATAGTTGTTTGAACTACATCTGCACATTAGATCTCATAGACAGTTGTGAGTCGCCATGTGGGTGCTGGGATTCAAACTCAGGACCTCTGGAAGAGTAGCCTTAACCACTGAATTTTTAACACAAGCTAAGAAAAAGAAAATGCTGCTAAATGTCACCCAGATAAAAAAAGATGGAAAACTGCTTTAATATGTAGTTTCTTCCTCAGTCATTAACACTGTTTTCCTCGTCTATTCCTTTTTCTCACGATCAAGAACCATCTCTGCTATTCAGCGGAATGTTCTAGATCAAGTGTCAGGTCACAACAGCTCCTGTGTTTGTGACAATTGTTAGAGTAAGATCTTGCTAATGCATCTAACTGCCCACTGGGTGGCAGGGCTGAGACAACTGAATTCCTGAACTCGTGAAGAAAGAATTTCTCAGAAAAGGGCAAGTTTTCAGGAAAGGCTAGGGACACAGTGTCCCATCTCTTGGACTGTTTACATCAACACAGTGCAGTTGAGAAACACACCGTCCTCCTTCGCTGCTTTCACCCCTTGACCTGACACGTAATGGATCCATCCAAAGACTTTGAATCAGGGAAAAGTGAAATTGAGGTTTAAAACCTTAAATGACAACAACCAAAAAGGAAAGAAAAAGAAACTAAAAGCCAACACTGGCATGAAACAGCACCAGGTTCCAAGTTGTCAAACATTCTTCTCTAGAGGGGTGCTCCAACCCATCAGTTCAATCTCATATCCTCCTCTAGAGGGGTGCCCCAGCCCATCAGTTCAATCTCATATCCTCCTCTAGAGGGGTGCCCCAACCCATCAGTTCAATCTCATATCCTCCTCTAGAGGGGTGCTCCAACCCATCAGTTCAATCCCAGATCCTCTTCTGGAGGGGTGCCCCAACCATCAGCTCAATTGCTATTTACCATGTGAACTGTACTCTGGCAGATGCTAGGAAGAATCCAAAACTACAGAAAGGACCTAGCCATGCTCTCTAGAAACTCATTACCAAGGAAAAAGGGCAACTTACCTGTGAATGTACCCAATAAATAAAAAACACGCTAGGGAGTATTTTAAATAGTAAAATAATATTTAGTGGTAAGGCAAAAAATGAGAAGACTTGTCCTCAAGACTTGAGAGGAATGAAACCCCAGGGCTGGGGAGGGAAGGCAGGTGTTCCAGGTGGAGAGAAAGTGTGAGCGAGGACTTCACACAGGAAGGGAAGAATGTAAGGCGAACCCTGAGTGCCCAGGTTTGCAGAGGTGGAGGGTGTACAGATCAGGAAGGGGTGGACAAGGAGGCGGGAGGTTTGGCTGATCGGTTCGTGAAGGCTTTAGACACCAGGATAGAGCATTTGAATGAGCCCCAGCAAGCACAGGGTTTTGGAGAATCACGAGAGCTGGCAAGAAAGAAATTCCGTTGGGTTAATTGAGTTATACTCCATAGGCTATAGTGGGGAGATTAGGCAAAGATTATTAAGAAATCTAAGGTTGGTGGAGGTGGAAGATGGAGGTGAGAGGATCAGGAGACAGAGGCCAGTCTGGGGTATGTAAAACTCTACCCATCCACCCTGTTTCCCTCCCTCTCTCCCATTTTTTAAAAAAAGAAATATGCTAGAGTATTGGGGAAGACAGATATATATTCATTACTGAATAAGTTGAACTTGAATTACAAACTAGAATGCTGGAGACAGGCTAATAACACAGTACAGCAATTTTCTCTTTGTTTTTAGACTAAGCTCTCAAATCGTCCATGATGGTCTCACCTTGAGCTTCTCATTTTTTTTTCCTGGTTTTTCAAGACAGGATTTCTCTGATTTCTCTGTGTGTAGCCCTAGCTGTCCTGGAACTTGGTCTGTAGACCAGTCTGTCCTAGAACTCAGAAATCCACCTGCCTCTGCCTCCCAAGTGCTGGGATTAAAGGCCTGCACCACCACCACTTGGAGGGGTCCTTCTTCCCTTACCTCTTGACTGCTGATCAGATCTAAAGCTTCATGCATGCTGGGCTGGAATTACAACCCCCATGCTAGTTTTGTGGTTTTGGATTTTTGTTTTTGTTTTTTAGATTTATTACTCTTATTTAATGTGTATGGGTGTTTTGCCTGCATGTATCATGTGTAAGCAGGTGCTGATGGAAGCCAGAACGGGGTCAGACCATTTGGAGCTGGAGTTACAGGGGTTGTGGGTTCTGAGAATGGAACCCAGGTCCTCTGGAAAAGCAACACGTACTCTTAACCACTGAGCCATCTCTCCAGGCTCTCCGCCACCCAGAGTTTTAATATTTACAAAAGAATGATGTACAGATGGATGAAATGAAAAGCAAAGAAAGAAGAGGCCCACTGGGCTAGAGAACTGGCTCAGTGGTTCTGAGCGTTTGTTGTTGCAAAAAACCCGGTTTGGGTTCCCAGCACCCACACGAAGGTTGACTACCTCCTCAGGCACCAGCCATGAATGTACATGGAAGCAAAGCACATATGCACATAAAATAATAAAAAATAAATCTAAACATTAAAAAGAGAGAAAGCCAAGCAAAATCCTTAGGAAAAGCTCTGAAGGAGTGGGCAGAAAACAAAATAGGAAAAGATAACAGAACAAAGTCCAAAAGCCAAGGTGAATGTCTAATTCTTTAAATGGTGGTTTTTAAACTGTATAGCTGTCAAACAAAAAGCAAAACCAAATAACGAACAAACAAACAAACAAAAAACAACAAAAAACCAAAACCCACTTTGGTGTCTTCTAGAAACCTTGAAGAAAATCTAGAGCAGTGGTTCTTAACCTTCCCAATGCTGAACCCTTTATTACAGTTCCTTATGTTGTGGTGACCCCAACCATAAAATTATTTTGTTGCTATTTCATAACTGTAATTTTGCTAGTTATGAATCGTAATATAAATATCCGTGTTTTCCAATGGTCTTAGGTGGCCCCTGTGAAGGGGTTGTCTGACTCCTAGGTCGAGAAACACTTCTAGAGGAAAGAGAAGAAGCCAGACTACAAAGGGAGGAGTCTGGTTAAACAGACAAAGCTGACTTAAGCAATTCTGTTTCAAGTCTTAAGCCAGCAGTGGTGTAGCTTGCAGACCTGGCACTCAGGAGGCAGGGGCAGGAAGATCAGCTGAGCTCAGGGACTTCCAAACAGCCTGGGTAGTAAGGCAACACCTTATCTTAGGTGTCTAAAAAGAAAAGGACCTCAGTACTTCAATGGCCGAAGTGTGGGCCTCCAGATGAGGTATTCTGTGCGGGAGTCCTTCCGCACCAGCCTTTAGTTCAGGTGTCCATGATAAAAGCATCAAAACGGGCCAGGAATATCTCCAACCAGACATTAGCTGATTGTCTGAGAGGATGCCATGTGGCCAAAATAAGAGAACTATTTAGGGTCCTCTTTAAAGCTCTTAGAGTCTTGTTCCGTATCCTTCTCAATGGCTTTACAAAGATCAAAAAAGGATACACGTCAAAGCACCGGGAAATCAAGTCTCGCAGCATTTGGTCCAGGCTGGCCTGGAACTCACTATATAGCCCAGACTAGTCATGAAGTGTTGGTAATCCTCCTGCCTTACACTCCCAGTGCCGGGGTTGTAAGAGTGAGTCACCTGCTTGGCACGGAACAAATAGACCTAGGTTTAAGTTCTGGATGTACTTACAAAACCTGTGCCCTCGGGCAAATCCCTACGCCTTTCTGGGCCTGGTTTAATTAACTACCAGTCACAGGGTTATCGGGAGAAGTAAATGAAACGACCCAACTTTAAATTCTGTTTAGACTAAGATGATAGATGGCTTTACAAATAAAGTAGCCTTGACATAAGTATGTTGAGAACTGGTCCTTAGGTTGGGTCAATCTCAAAGTTTAGTTCCAGGCAGAGGCAGGCGGGTCTCTGTGAGATTGAGGCTAGTCTGAGATCTATAATCAAAACCTGTCTTTAAAAAAGCAAGTTTGAGGCCAGTCTGGGATACATGCAACCTTGTCCAAAAAAAAAAAAGTTTCTTTGAATTCTTAGGCTATCATATAATTGTTTAGGTAGTCTTATTTATCTGTGACTTGGAGTCATGTAAACAACTGGGCCATCTCAAATAACAGTCTCATTTAACATCATTTCCACCTCTAAACTAACATTCCTTAGGGAAAAACAAGGAAAAGGGGGGGTGGATGAAGGACAAGACAAGTTTACAAAGTGGAGGCCCTGGCCAGAGGTTAGGAAAACACGCTGTTCACCTTCCCAGCTGAGCCTTTCCAGTCCTAAATGTCTGCAAAGCCAGAGGTGAAAGAAAAGAGAGATTAAGTCATGGCCTTGCCTCCTCCTGTCCACTGGGCTTGCAGGCTGCCAGCGTTGGCTATCAGGTCATCCAGAGTAAAACAAAGGACAAACACCACGGGTTTCCTACTGGCACCAGGAAGAAGAGGGTGGGAAAGGGGCAAGTAAGCAATGACCTCACTTGCAAAACTCCTGAGCCAAGCCCTGCCTTGCTCCTCTGGGTACATCTGTCCTTGTCTTTGTACCCACGAGTGTTTGCACTGTTTGTAGGGCAAGAGTTTGTAAGACTTTCTACTTTCTTCCACCTAAGAACTGAGAAGGGATGTGTGTGTGTGTGTGTGTGTGTGTGTGTGTGTGAGNAGAGAGAGAGAGAGAGAGAGAGAAGAGGGGAAGATTGTTATCAGAATACCAGGTGAAAGATCATTAACAGCCTATCTAGGAGGCAGCCAATTCAGAACAAGCCTTGGCCACAGGCCCTGGAGCCGCTGCCAATGTTAAACAGATTTTTGGCCTAACACAGAACAAACAAGTGGTCTGCAGGGAGTGCTGTAAACAGAAGAAAGGACAGTCACTCAGAGAACAAGACACTGAACTGTCCACGGGATTGTTTCAAATTAAAAAAAATCAGTACTCCATAGACAACCTCAACTAAATACCAGCGTTGCCTTTTCTCTAAGATGTCCCAAGTCAACACTCTGGGACCCGTTTGCAGCCACCTCTCCTTCCTTCTGATCTCAAATCTTAAAAAACAAAAATAATAATTGTCTACATTTAATTTATTTTCTGTGTCTGTGGGCGTGAGGAGTAGGGCAGGAAAGGCCAGGGTTGGGTCTCTCCTACTGTAGAGGTTCTGGGGACTGAACTCAGGTTGTCAGGCCTCATACCATCTCCCTGGTTCTCCTCAGATCTTACGTAGCTGGGGCTGAAGAAGTGGCTTGGTGGCTAATAATATCAGAGGACCCGGATTCAATTCCAAGTACCAAAACGGCAGTTCCAACTCTGTAACTGCAGTTTCCAGGGCATCTGGCATCATCTTCTGAACTCTGCCTGCAGCAGGCATACGTGTGGCAAAGCATCTATGCATGCACATAAAAATTTTTAAGTCTTATGTTGGTACATATCACACTATTTAACAATATTGATATATATGCTTTTGTTAAGCATTTTGATGTTTTATGATATCAAGCTAATTTTCCCCCCCCCAGATGTCTGCACAGTTTGGAACTAAAATGAGAGTCCTGCCTCCTTTGTTCTTAATCAATACTGTTTATCATCAGAAAACACCTCAAGCCTAGTTAACTTTCTGGAACACACACACACACCCACACACACACACCCTAAGGATCAACATGTTCCTAAACTCTGGTGTTGTGTTTATGGTTTTCAATGGTGTGATATCCAACTCTGAGCTTGCTTAATACTGAGGTTGAGTTGTAACTTGTTAGCCTTAGGGTGTCAACCAAGTTAAGGCGTGTGAGCACGGGAAGGCGCTCTGATGGACAGCAGCGAACAGGTTCCTAACTGTGCAGAAGGCAGGATTTTAGACATGCGAAAGCTTTTTACTTCTCCATCTTAACCTCAGGACCATTGTCTTCATGTCCCAGCACAAGGAACAAGGCGACAATCTCCTGATAATTCTGCCCAAATATGGAAGGAGTCTAGGACTCAGTGACAAGAGGAGGGGGCGAGAATCCTTCTGCACAGGAGGTTTTCTTAGCACACTTAAGACTTATTTCTTGAGTCAGCTCCTGGAGGCATCTCTGTCAGCTTAGTCAACAGCCAGCCAAGTAAAGCCAACAGAACCTGAGCCCTGGTGAGTGTAGAACAGGCTTACGAATATGCATTTCATTTAGCGAGCTTAAGAGAGAGGAGGAAGACATAAAGAGTGACAGGAACTCGGGAACAGAGTCAGAAGTGATGGATCTTTTTCTTCCTTTTTTTTCTTCTTTTTTGTACCCACTGCTTTTTTCCTGGAGAAACATGGACGGAGGGAGAGATCAGTGTAAAGTACACACCTCATTAAAGCTGCAATGAGGTAAATGAGGGAACATATACAAAGTGTTCCCCAACTTCACAGGTAGTCTGAAGAGATGAGGGGATAAGCAACAGGATGTGGACACTCCCTTACTGATTCCGTTCCAGAGAACAGAATAGAACGTACATGTGTGAGAACAGTAGCAGCCCAGAGGGACATGAAAGGAAGGGGACACACCAGACATATGTTCCCGCTTTCCAATGGGGACTGAAAGGGGACTTAAACTATCCGACATATGCGCTTTGTTCCTCAGTAGACAAACAATAGGAAGAGGACGCCGGGCGGGCTCTTTCTCACTAACACAACCGCACCCTCGCCCTCCGCCCAGTCTGAAGTATCCCTGGGGCAGTGGGATTGTTTTTCACAGACTTGTGAACTTGTGAGCCAGGAATAAACAGTCACCTCGAAATGAAGCGCTGGCTAAGACGAGGCATGAAATCGTCTCCTAAGCACATTTTTCTTTCACCTAAAAAAAAAGAAAAGAAAAAAACAAACAAAACAAGTCACCCAAACAACCGTGACCCCAGGCGGAGTGCCTGGATGGGGTTCAGGGTCGCGGGGGCAGAGCCTACCAACTCCCGGGGGTGAGGGGCTGAGCGGTCCGCTGCCCCAGCCTCGCCCCTCCTCCTGGCAAGGCAGCGCACCCGCACAACAACCATTTTCCCCGCTAGAGCACACCGTGTCCACGCGCCCCTGCGGCCTCACTGATTGGTCGGAGGCCTGGTAAACAAGAGCCAAGCAGCCAATGGGAGAACTGTGCACGAGGGCTGCACGAGCCTCAGAGCCAGCACTCGCGTGGTGCTGCTAGCCAGGCAGCTATATAAAGGCGTTTCCGGCTCCCGATAGACACTCTCTTCCTCTGGTCTCCTGCCTACCCGGACTTATTCCAGCTGCTGGAGCAAAGACAGCTGTTGTTGCTGTCTCTTGAAACCCCTTGGCACAGCCCGCGGGTTGAAACTTTCAGGCACCGGTTCGAGAAGTTGTTAGGGTTTGCTGGAGAGCGTCTTTAAATTTTTATTTGGGTTTTTCAAGCCCCGTCTGCCGCCCGGTGAGTGAGCGCTTTAATTCGCTGTGAAGGGCTCCTGAGTTTTTCCTCTCTGGCTTCCTTTCATCTTGAACCCGCTGAGCCCAACCATGGTGATGTTTAAGAAGATCAAGGCTTTTGAGGTGGTCTTCAACGACCCGGAGAAGGTGTACGGCAGTGGGGAGAAGGTGGCCGGCCGGGTGATAGTGGAAGTGTGTGAAGTTACTCGGATCAAAGCCGTCAGGATCCTGGCTTGCGGAGTGGCCAAGGTCCTGTGGATGCAGGGGTCTCAGCAGTGCAAACAGACCTTGGACTACCTGCGCTACGAAGACACGCTGCTCCTAGAAGACCAGCCGACAGGTAAGGAGCCAGCTGTTGTTTGCAGGGCGGATGGTGGCTGGGGCGGGGGAGGGCTTTAAAAGGAGGCACTGGAGCCTCCACCAAGTGTTTTGAGTTGTTCGCTTGAAGGGTTTGAATTATGTTTGTCCCGATATTTTTAAGTTTTAATTTGCAAGCATTTTGCTACACGCCCTTCCCCCGGGGGTGGTTTATGCAGTTTCTGAGGTGCTGTTTCCCGAAGGTGTTGCCTTAGCTACTTAAAGATTAATGTATTCACAGTCTGTTCCCGATTCCTGGGGCAACTGTGCTGGATGAACCTCTTCGTAATTGTGGGCTTTGCAGCTTTCTGTCCAAGAAAGTGCACCAGAATCTTTTATTTCACTGTAAGAGATGAAAATGGAAGTAAAATAATCTTGTCTACACAGAGGCTTTAGAAATGTAACGAGAAACCTAATGGGCCCTTGCCTTTGTTTTCCTGAAGGTGAGAACGAGATGGTGATCATGAGACCTGGAAACAAATACGAGTACAAGTTTGGCTTTGAACTTCCTCAAGGGTAGGCACTGGCCGAGTGACTCTATTTCTATAATTCCCCTTTCCCTCCCCCCCTGATCTCTTACTGTTATTAGAGAGCATTAATTTTTTTCCCCAACGTTTTGACACAGGCCCCTGGGAACATCCTTCAAAGGCAAATATGGTTGTGTTGACTACTGGGTGAAGGCTTTTCTTGATCGTCCCAGCCAGCCGACTCAGGAGGCGAAGAAAAACTTCGAAGTGATGGACTTAGTGGATGTCAATACCCCTGATTTAATGGTGAGGGTTACTTTAAGGTTCTGGTCTCCTTGGTCGGGGATAATAAACTACATGCTTGGAGCATTGAAATATCTTAAAACATCGTGTCCTTCTACACAGGCACCAGTATCAGCTAAAAAGGAGAAGAAAGTTTCCTGCATGTTCATTCCTGATGGGCGCGTGTCCGTCTCTGCTCGAATCGACAGAAAAGGGTTCTGTGAAGGTAAAAAACCTAATGCTTAAAACACAGACAGGGTAGCCAGAACTGTGGGCTTGGAGGGGGAGGGGGGCATGGAGTGGAGGAGAGGAAGTGCTGTTAACCTCGTGGATATTCATGTCTTTTCATCTCTTATCCCAGGTGATGACATTTCCATCCATGCCGACTTCGAGAACACATGCTCCCGCATTGTAGTCCCCAAAGCAGCTATTGTGGCCCGACACACTTACCTTGCCAATGGCCAGACCAAGGTGTTAACTCAGAAGCTGTCCTCAGTCAGAGGCAATCACATCATCTCAGGGACCTGTGCATCATGGCGTGGCAAGAGCCTCCGCGTGCAGAAGATCAGACCATCCATCCTGGGCTGCAACATCCTGCGCGTGGAGTATTCCTTGCTGGTGAGTGAAGTAGGGGCTTGGTTCTAGAAGGGAAATAATTCTTCAGATACAAATTCAGTGTCTTCTCCACCCACCCATCTAACACACTGCCACCTTCCATTCTAGATCTATGTGAGTGTCCCTGGCTCCAAGAAAGTCATCCTTGACCTACCCCTGGTAATTGGCAGCAGGTCAGGTCTGAGCAGCCGGACATCCAGCATGGCCAGCCAGACAAGCTCTGAAATGAGTTGGATAGATCTAAACATCCCAGATACCCCAGAAGGTAAGCTACAGCTAATAGCTTTTTTCTGGCCTGATCGGGCTTGTGCAATTGGTAGTCTGGCAGTTCTTAGCTGGATTTCTCATCCCTGTTTTCCGTTTGTAGCCCCTCCTTGCTACATGGACATCATTCCTGAAGACCACCGCTTAGAGAGCCCCACCACTCCCCTGCTCGATGACGTGGATGGTGCTCAAGACAGCCCTATCTTCATGTATGCCCCTGAGTTCCAGTTCATGCCCCCACCCACTTACACTGAGGTGAGAATTGCTATTTTTTATTGTTGACATTTTATCCCAGGCCTTCTGAGGGAAGGAAGGATTATTAAACACATGGTTTTTCCACTTCTTACCTAAAAAACCTAAAATAGTCTCTTCACGCTTCCTCCCCAGGTGGATCCCTGCACCCTTAACAACAACAACAACGTGCAGTGAGTGTGTGAGAGACAAGATGCGTCTATACTCACTCATTTCTTTCTGCCTCTCTGCTTGGACTCCAGTGTTTTAGAGACCCAGTCTCAGAGTGGAGAACGGCTCCACCCCAACCTATGACTGCACTACAGGGGTGGTAATCAGCAGGCGGGTTCTCCGGCTTCAAGTGGTGCGGACCCAGCCAGCGCCTGCACTGTGTGTGGTATTAGGAGTGTTTGCTGGGTGGTTCAGACCCGGTCTACTTTCTCTCAGGCCTTGGAAATGAAGACATTGTCTGTAGTTTTTGAGTCAGTGTATAAATGACCTGGCATGGTCTTTCCGAGGTTTTTTTTGAAGGGAGTTCTAGATTAACAGCAAAATGTGAACTTCTCTGTGCCATGGAAGACAGAACCAATTTCACATACTAGAAAAAAAAAAGGAAAATCATGGCCAAAATTTTGGAAGAGGTAGTTTTGTTCTTGTTTTTTAATCAGTGTTCCCTTTTTATATCCTTACAAAGAAAGAAAATCTTGCAAGGATGTTGCGGTTATGTCTGGGAGATGGAGTCATCCTGTGTATCACAGGGCAGCTGCTCCAGTGGACTCGATCCTGGGCTCAGAGCAGTTCTGACTGCTTCCACCCATGGCCATAAAAGCCATCTCACAGCCAGTTGCACTGCATTCTCTTAAAAACTCCTAACCAGAGGGAGGATCTGTTATCTCTGTGTGACTCTTGGCACTTTAGCTCTAGTCTGGACTGCAGATGTCAACTCCACTGGTCTGTGTCTTAAGGGTTAAGCCCAATTACAGGGCAAAGGGATTTATGTAGGGGTTTTGATGTTGTTCTTTTTTGTTTGTTTTTTGAGACAGGGTCTTGTCTATCCTTTGCTAGCCTGGAACTCTACACATAGACCAGGCTGGCCTCAAGAGATCCCCCGTCTCTGCCTCCTGTGTGCTGAGATTAAAGGCTCAGCTTGGTTATTCCTTTGGAGACTTTGTCCCAGTGTGCAGAATTGTGTGATTCTGATTTGAATATGAAGGGCATGCCCTGTGAGCCTCTGTGTCGAGATGCCCCACACTGATCAGGGACTCCAGGCATTGCAATGAGAATTTCACAAAAGCCCCCCAAACCCATTTCCTGCCAGTGTTAGGAGAAAGGACTCTTAACTGCTTTCACTGTGGCCACTAGTGCCTGACCAGTCACTCAGCCATAGCACTTTGTTCAGTGTCCTGTGTCAGCACTGAACTTTTCTGAACTGCTCAGCCAGAAAGCATGTGAGCTGATGGTGGTTTCAAACATTTATGTT
Organism: Ellobius talpinus; assembly: GCA_001685095.1. Classification (NCBI taxonomy): domain Eukaryota; kingdom Metazoa; phylum Chordata; class Mammalia; order Rodentia; family Cricetidae; genus Ellobius; species Ellobius talpinus. The sequence goes on from LOJH01024835.1 coordinate 13,114, forward strand.
TTTGTATTTTGTGTATCTTTTTTGTATGACAAAAATTATATTTTGTACTTATCCAAATATATTTTCACCCCCAAGGTGGGGGGGATATCGTTTGTAAAAAATAAATAAATAAATGTTTTTTTAATGGCAAAAAAGTTCTTGACATTGGAGAAATTACTAGAAAGTAGATGTGCACAATTGCCTTCCCCTGCTTCACAATGCTGAAAACCCCGTTGAGAGAGCAGTCCCTGTAGACCCTGAGTGACATCAGAGTTGAAGACAAACAGTGATCCATCAGCTGATTCAGGCTCCATTCAGACTAAGTTGGTGGGATCTGGTGATGGAAGCTAATTAGCCACGTCTACAGCTAATTATCACCAAATTCCTTCAGACTTGCTCCTGTAGCTAAGGCTGACCTTGAACTTTGGATCCCTCAACGCCAGACCCAGACCAGGTCCTTAGGCTTTGAAGAATGTGTCTTTACCTGCTGAGCCACGCTCAGTTTTAAGAAATAGCTTTGTGAGGGGTTTGAAAGGGAGCAAGTGAGTTTCCTTTTTATATTTTTTAATCCATATGAGCAGTTTTTATTAAAACAAAGGCGGGGAGGTCCTGGGGAGAAGGGACTGAGAGACTAAGGAGAGCAGGGAATCAATACTGGAATCCTGTGGTCCCCTGGTGATCCTTAATGTTCAGCAGACTCTGCAAATCCAAGAGTGACAAGCAGAAGCCTCAGTCCAGCAGCCCCAAGGATGGTTGGTGGGAATGGATTTTTGGTTTGTTTTGTTGAGATAAGTTCTCTCTAGCTCAGGCTAAACTCGGCCTCCCAGACACTGGGGTTAGAATTGTTTACCACCATGCCTGACTGACATTCACTTTCATAACTTGGTTTTTATTCTAGAGATCCCCCCATATCAATCTGGTTTATATGCTGAGAAAAATAACTATTTGGGACTTAGTTTTAGTTGCAGGTATTGGATGTTTCAGAGGCAGCTAGTTTTCTAACTTTATAGGTCTTAACGTTTAGTTAGAACACAGCGGTTGACTATCCAGCCCCACCCTTATTCCTTGGCGCCTGTTTTGTTTTTGGCATTTCTATTTCTCACAGAGAACTGATGACTGATAGACCATTTCACTGCGAGCTGAAATTACCTTGTTCCAGAAGAAGCCACACACTGAGAGGCTGAGAATGGCAGAGGATACCACACAGTTCTTCCCAGTTTTTGATTCATCTGCTTGCTTTTCAAAATGGGTTTTCCCTTAGCTCTGTGTAGACCAGTACAGTCCTTGAAGTGCTGTATCAGACACCAAGGCAAAGCTTCCTGCGGTGCTGCACACCTAAAACGCAGCATCTGAGAGGCCAAAAACTCAAGGACCTTGGCCACAAGTACCACCAGGCCTGCTCAAGAAGAACTTGTGTTCCCCCAAACAAACCAAAACCGCAAGAAGCCTGAATGGAACAGAAAGTGACATTGAAAACAAATTTTTTTCTACTCTAGGAATCGATCTTTATCATTCCTTCTCTGTAACACGTTTCCTTACTTCCCTGCCCCACTTAAAACAAGTTATCGTTTGTGTGCAGATATGGGCACGTGCATGCCACAGTGCATATGAAGGTCAGGGGTTGCCTGGAGTTGGTTCCCTCCTTCCACCTTCATATGATGCCAGGAATGATGGGATGTCCTTCGATCCATCAAACAGACCACCAAGCTCACACAGCTAGGGCCTTTTCCCCCAAGGCTGTTGGTTTTCCTTCGTCTTTTGATGTAGGGTTTCATTTAGCCTAGGCTGTGTCAGGAGGGTGACCTTGACTTTCTGATTGTCTTGCCTCCACCTTCCTAGTACTAGGATTGTAGGCATTGCCTGTGTTACCATGCCCAGCTTACATACTGCTGGGGACTGAACACAGGCTTCGTCCATGTTAAGCAAACACCAACTGGTCCACTCCTAGCCTGTTCTGGCTCCTTTCTATTTACAATGCACTGGTATCTAGCTCTTTCTATTGCTGTCAATACTCTCACCTGAAGTCCTCCCTATTTTCTCACCTGTTCAAACATTCCTCTCCTTTAAATTTATGATCAGGAAACTAGGTCAAAGTTGACAGTTTTTTTTTTTCTGCGGCGTGGTTTCCAGGGACTTGAGGGGTGGAGCAGATACAAGAGCAAGAGAGAGGGCCAGACTAGGGGATGGAGAGCTAGGGAGGCCTGCGCCTGGGTATTTGTGCACACAGTCTAATTACTCAGATTTGATATCAGTGGCCAGGAGAGGATAACTACACCCCAGGCCACTTAAGAGATTCGAGCTTGCAAGAGGCAGAACAGATGCCCCCTCTCCTGACACCCTAACCCCCATTCTCACCCGATCTGCCACTGTCTACAGGATTTCATTTTCTTTCTGAGGTTGGTCTCACTCTGTCACGCGAACTAGCCCGGGACTCATTATTGCGCGGTCTGGCGATCCTATTGCCTCAGCCTCCGAGCACTGGGCTTCTAGGTGAGAGTCACCACACCTGGCCAAAGGAGTGTTCGCTGGTGATGGGGTTGCTGGGTCGAGTACAGCAGCCAGGAGCCACTTTGAGCTGTCGGACTGTGACTGGAAAATGGTCACTGACATATCGCATAGCACAGATAACTCTGAGGAAGGAAGTTGCCAAAACTACTCCCCAAGAGGAAACCCATCCCTCCTGAGAGCACAGCAGGCTCCACTCCACTTCCTTTTGCTGTCTCTACACAGTTTCTGCCTCAGCCTGGGCCATTTTCTGTCTGCAGGCACACTTAGCGCCACTTCCCCAGGACCAGTGCAGCTGTTTCCTCACTTAACGCTGGGGCTTCTTTTCCCACGCATCTGCCTTCCGATCTTTAAAGAGCTACAACCAACCTGTACAGCCGGGGCAGAGAGCGAGTTCTGAGTGTTATTTCTTTGTTAGGCCCAATCTAGTACTGGAAGATCTGAGAAAAGCCAAAAAAGAAAATTAAAGAGAGATGGGGAAAAATACCCCAAGGAAAATAAAATCAGTAGCAGGGCCTGGTGGCTCAGGCCTGTAGTCCTACCCCTTGGTAGACTGAGGCAAATGGACTAAAAGTTCAAGATAGCTTAGGCTACACAGCAAGGCCTTTTTTTTTAAGACTAGAGATGAAGCTCAGTTGGTAAATTCTTGGCCTAAAATGGACAAAGTGAAAACCTTGAGTTGGATCCTCAGTACAGTTTACAAAAGGCCTGGTGGCTGACACCAGTCATCCCAGAAGTTGGGAGGCAGAGGCAGGAAGATCCCAGATGTTCAAGTCATGCTCAGCTCTGTCGTGAGTTTGAGGCCAGCCTGGGATACATGAGATCCTCTCTTTAAAAAGGAGACAGAAGAACCAGCATATCCAGGCCATCCTCAGCTACATAGTGGTGAGTTGAGGCCAGCCTGGGCTACAAAACAACAGCTACAACTAGTTACTTCAAAAAACAAAGGGCCTTCTTTGACATAAGGAAAATGCAAGGATCCAAGTAGAGTGGGGACGTTGAGAGAGAAAGTTGTGGGGAGAGGATGTAAATAAACAATACAGTCAACAAGAAATAATCACACACAGCTAGTGACACTGACTAATCCTCTGTGTGTGTGTGTGTGTGTGTGTGTGTGCCCCTGATGAGCACTACTTGGATGTTGTTGCTTTGTCCACAAATTTTTTTTAAAGCTAGGATGTCTCAGATCAGAGTATGACATTCACTAAGTAGGCTACACTAGCTGGCTAGGGATCCCCAGAAGTCCCTTTGTCTCCACTTCCCCACCCCTGGATTATAAACATTAGCCTCATCCCGCTTTTTAAGTAGGTTTTGGGGGACCTAACACAGATCATCACACTTGTATGGCTAGCATTGCAGTAGGAATTCACTCGGCACGTTCCTGACCGAGCCGCCTCTCCAGCCCATCTTTGAGCAATCCACAGCGTCCTGCTAGAGGTTTTTACTTGAATCACCTCTAAGTGACAGAATACAGAAGGGAAATAAAGAATACATTTAACTGGCCCTTCTATTCTAACCACCTGATATCCTTTTCCATGTTGACCTTCTGAACACAGCATTTCTGGGGTTGGAACCTCCTTCCAGAGATGGCTACAGATCTAGGGTTGTAGGCCTTTGGCCCAGTAAGTGATGAGTCTAAGACCTGGAAAAAGTTCAGTGGTGAGCCTTCTGATATAGTCCTGTCTTAGTTTATCCTCTGTTGCTGTGATAAACACCATGACTACAAGCAACTGGGGGAGAAAAAGGTTTTATTTGGCTTACGTGTCCAGAGCTCAGCCCTCATTGAGGGAGGTCAGGGCAGGTACCTGGAGGCAGAAGCAGAAGCCGTGGAGGAACTCTGCTTATTGGCTTGTTCCCCGCAGCTTATTTGTCTCGCTTTCTTATAATATCTCATTACCACATGCCCAGAGATGGCACCACCCACACTAGGCTGGGTCCTTCCACATCAATCATTAATCAAAATGCCCCCACAGACCTGCCTACAGGCCAACTTAATGGAGCCATCTCCTTCATTAAGGTTCCCTCCTCCCAGATGACCTTAGTTAGGGTCAAGTTGACCAAAAAAAAACCTATCCAGCACAAGTACTGAGAAGAAATGGTTACTGAGAATGCAGAGCCTGGAGCCAAACTGAATTCTACACTTTCTGTGTCTCCTGCAGCCATGGGACTTAGGGCAGCTTGTTTAAACTCCATGCCATAGGCAGTACATTTGCTATTGCTTTGCTTAAAGTTTTATTTCTTTTATTCTTTGGGTGTGGCTGTGTCTGCCTGTATGTCTGTGCTCTATGTGTCTTCCCGGTGCCCTTGGAAGCTAGAAGGAAGCCTCAGATCTCCAAGAACAGGAGTTGTAGATGCTTGGGAGTTGCCACTGGGTACTGGGAATCCAGGCCAGGTTAGTGCTTGTAACTGCTGCCCCAACATTTGTCTTTTTCTTTTTTTTTTTAGTAAGGTGGAGATCAATTAAGAAAGATCCCCAATATTGACCTTTGACCTCTTCATGCATGCACACACACATGTATGTGCTCATGATAAGGTGTATATATATATATATATACCATGCATACACACACACCTGTGCTTATGATAAGGTATGAATATACCACACATGCAAATATACCACACATGCACTCAAACACACAAACACAAAAAATTCAGCATGAATGTGTGTACACCTGTGGTGGCCAGGGGACAAGGTCAGGCGTCTTCCTCCTACAATCTCCATCTTATTTTGGAGGGCAAAGTCTTCCACTGAATCCGGAGCTCACTGGTGTAGGAGGTCTTTCTGTCTATGTGTTGCTTTCATTGGTTTAATAAAGAAACTGCCTTGGCCTTTTGATAGGGCAGAACTTAGATAGGTAGAACTGAATGCTGGGAAGAAGGGCAGTGTGGTAGACACCATGGTTCTCCTGCCCAAAATGGACGCTGGTTAGACTCATGCTGGTAAGCCACAGTCAAGTGACGATACACATTAATGGAGATGGATTAAACTAATATGTGAGAGTTATCCAATAAGAGGCTAGAGATAATGAGCCAGACAGTGTTTAAATGAAGACAGTTTCTGTGTGGTTATTTCTGGTGCAAGCTAGCCAGGCGGCCGGGACCAAAAGCAAGGCCAGCAAGCCTTGGGGATGGTTCCTCCTATCAGCCCCCCCCCGCTCTGGAACTATAGTAAGGTACCAGCACACCTGACTTTTATGTGGTGCTAGGGATTCAAACTCAGGCCCCCGAGCTTGTACAGCAAGTACTTTCCCACCCCTAGTTTACTTATTGTCACTTACTTTGTGGAATATATTCCACAAATATATATATATATATATATTTAAAGATTTATTTATTTATTATGTATACAGCATTCTGTCTGGATGTTTGCTT
>LOJH01024835.1:26391-36527 GCA_001685095.1 Ellobius talpinus
CAGAGATCCACCTGCCTCTGTCTCCCAAGTGCTGGGATTAAAGGCGTGCACCACTACCACCTGGTCTTGTTTTTTCAAGTCTTTTGAGACAGTGTCTCCTATACCCCAGCTTGGCTTCAAATTTTCCATATAGTCAAGGGTTGTAGGCATATGCGACTGTGCTCGGTTTCTGTGGTGTTGGGGATAGAGACAAGGACTCGGAGCATGCTTGGCAAATGCTCTACCTATGGAGCTATACCCCCAGCTCCCCACACCCTGCTTCGTCTTGACCAGCCTACACCTTTCTTTACTTTCAAAGTTCAAACAACCATAAAAATGAGTTGCAGAAACCAACTATCTTTTCCTTACCAAATTGTAGGTGCCTAATCACTCTACCAATCTACCTTCTGATTTTCCAGTTTTCTTGAGTCTCCATGATCAATCTAAACTGCATGTTGCATTCAGATCTCCATTTGAGCTTTCCTCAAATACTGGAGTCCCTGCACCTGTTTGCAGACTCACATTTCACATCTGCCCGAGTAGGAAAGTCCTGGGAGGGTCAGGGAGAGTAGGTTCCCTGTCGTAGAAGCTACTCTGTAGCCCAGGCAGTGGGCACGGAGCAGTTTAGACAATTAAAACTGTCTTATTATTTATTATGTACACGGGTGGCAAGCACTGTCTGGGTCTGATGTAAATGTTTGTGAGCAGGGTCTCAACTGTTAAGGTACCTCTCCAGGAGACCAGCTTTGACCCCGGCTCCTGGATCTAGACTCCAGCCGCTGCCTGTCTGGTAGGTAGTGCTTATGGGAAGTTGGGGAAAGGTCAGTGGAAATAGTTTAACTCACGCCTGGAACCGCTACAGAATCTGGGGAAGGTGCTGGGTCTCGTGTCATCGGCTTTGTCCAACAAGGTCACCTGCCAGGAAAGGCAGGCATCCAGGCAGGGCAGAGTCCAAGAATGGCCTGATCTTTATGACACTTTGTCTTTGAGGCAGTACAACGGATCCCAAGTGGTCATTCCAACCTTTGTCCTCCTTTCTCCTGTGTCGTGGGAAAAGGGACGTGGGGAGAGCTAGGTTGGGGCGCATTTCCTGCCCTTCTCTCCCACCTTTCCTTCGGGATCTTTGCTCCCATTGCTTTAAGAAGTTTCCAGGGACCATGAGATGGCTCAAGGGTGTCTGCCTACAAGCTTGGCAACTTGAATTTGAGCCCCAGACCCATACGGCAAAAGGAGAGTACTGATTCCTGCACGTTGTCCTCTGTCCTCTGTACCACCCTGCCCCCAGCGCCCTCAAATAAATGAAATATAATAAAAAGGGAGCTTCCAGAGGAGCATCCGGTGGGCTAGGAGGTGGCAGTGCCTCCCAACATAGCTCTGAGTTTAAGTGACAGGTCAGGATAGTGTGTCTCCCTCCTCCGTGTGTAGGGAGCACTGGGGGAGGAGGGGGCGTACTGAGGAAAGACAAAAGAAAACCTGCCAGGATCTTTCTCTTGTTTTCGGCTGTTCCCTCCCTAGCTACAGTCACCGGCTGGGTAGCTGTGGGAAACCCCAGCGACAAGTCCCCTGGCTCCACCCTTCATGCAGAGAGCTAGAAAAGGAAACATCAATCATCACAAATTGCTCAAGAACTCTGGAATGTTCGTTTCTATTCCTGTTCCCTTCTCCATTTTCTTGGCCGGGCTTCTATCTTAACACTTATTACCACATTTAAACGAGACTTTTAAAGGTGCTTTCCCGCCATGGAATCTAAGCACCCCCCCTCCATGTACAATGGGGTCAGAAATGCTTTACTTTGAGTTTCGGGTCTGTAGCTCACGCTGCTGTAGGAAGTTCAGTTGGCCTGCCTAAGCGCAATTGAGACATCATTGACACTTCTTTCCCATTCCATCTTATGACTTCTAAAAGCTCAGTGGAGTCTCCCGTGGTAGCACCCCAGATATCTACGCAGGTCCTGCTCAGTTCCTATACTGGACACGCAACTTACTCGTGGCCACGGCATGGCAAGTGCATGCAACCAATCAGCTCGAGGAAGGTTTCCTCGGGAGCCAATCAGAGCCTAGGGAAGTGACCTCACCCAAGGGAGCGCTGTGTGGGCGAGGAAACGTCTCTAAGAGCCCTGAGTGTCCCTAAATCCCTTCCTCCCCACCCTCCTTACTTCCTGGAGGATAACACCGCCTACCCCTCCCCAAAGTAGAGTGAGAAAGGCTAACTAAATTCCACAAAGAAGAGAACCAAAAGAGAAATTGCAAGTCACACACTGGCTCTGGGAGAAAAAGATATTTAGGGTTCCCTAAATATGCCTTTCAAAGTGGGCTCTCCAGGTACTGGAAGAAAACTTTGTAGCTGAAAACAGCGTCACTCCTCTCTGGCCTTTCTTGACTGAGCACAAAAATAGCTGCAATCATTTGTAAATAAGGACACGATCAAGGTCAGGTGTGAGAAAGAGAGGGCTGTGTCCTTGTGATCATGCCTGAATTATACGGGTCACGTCCCTGTGGGGAGGCCAAAGGCTGGGGTAGGCAGCTGGTCTGTGGGAGACCCTGTGCCTTCCCCCAACAACGCTTTCAGGCAGCATCGCGGATGAATTCCTGATTGTGCCCTACTGTAGGGGTAAGAGGTAAAGGACAAAGGACAAGGTCCCAGTGTCGCACTGGACAAGCAGAGGGTTGACACCGGCGGCACAAGTCTGGGATCCCAGCAGCTCTGGAGGCTGTTTGGGCTACAGAGTTCGTTCAAGGCCAACTTAGGCAACTTATCAAAACACTGTCTCAAAATTTAAGAAAAAATATATAAAGAGTTGGGGATACGGCTTAATAAATAGAACACTTGCTTAACATTTGTAAGGCTGTAAATTCAATCCTCAGTACTTGGGGTGGGGTGGAAAGTGGGGGTATGTGAGGGTGGCTTAACTGGACACCAGTCAGCATTCCCTCCGGCCCTTTCCCGGCAGACATCACTGTGGGTAAAGAGACAGATGCAAACATTTTATTTAAAAATACAAAACAGGCCTTACTCCTCTTGACTGTTTCCACCCCAAGTTTGTCCATAAGGCTTATAAAGATGGAGTAGCGGTGTGTACAGTTGTCCCTCTAACATCCCAGGTACACTTCAACCCCTCTTTCATACTTAGATAGCAGTCCTTTCCGCAGGTGTGAGGGCCACACAGAGACGTGAGAAGGAAGGAAGCCAGCTCCTTGTCACTGCTGTTCATCACAACCCCCAGGGAGCACACAGGTCATCTGGATTCTGACTGAGTGACCCCCCCCAAAAGTAAATAATAGGAAGTCTGCTGTGGTGGTGCACCTCGGTACTCTCAAGACTTGGGAGGTGGAGGTAGAAGGATCAAGAGTTCAAGGCCAACCTCAGCTACATACTGAGTTCCAGACCAGGCTGAGCTACGTGAGATCCTGTCTCAAAAACAATAATAGCAAAAACAGGGAAAACCCTGAATAATTTTAGACCCTCTCTCTCAAACCAAGAAAGATATACAGGCCCAGGTTTTCAGTAAATAGCCTCATCCATATTGTCATCACTGTCACCTCCAAAGTCCTCTCCATTGTCAAAATATGACATGATGTAATCAGTCTCCTGAAAGGTAAAGAGGAGCAAAGATCAGCAATGACACCGGAGTTTTTCTTCCCCTTCTCTTTCCAGGTTCTTTCCCTCCCAGACACACCTTTCCAGGTCTGGGACACCCCTACTAGCTGTTAAAAGTTTATTTTACTTTTTATGTGTATAGGTATTTTGTTGGCACCTATGTCTGTATGCTGTTTGCATGCCTGGAGCCAGGCATCAAATGCTCTAGAATTTGAGTTACAGGTGGATGTGAGCTACCATGTGGGCACCGGGAATGGAGCTTGAGTCTTCTGGAAAGGAAACAAGTACCCTTAACCACTGAGCCATCACTCCAACCCCATGCCACACATTTTTACATTATATTTATTTATTTGTGTTCATGACTATGTATATGTGGGTGCATGTGTATGTATGGGTGCATGTGCATGTGCGTGTGCGTGTGTGTGTGTGTGTGTGTGTGTATGCCCTGGTACACGTGTGGAGGTCAGAGGACTCTTGTAGGAATCAGATCTGTCCTTCACATAGTGGGTTCCGGGGATTGAACTCAGGTCATCAGGCTTGGCAGCAAGCACCTTTGCCCTCTGAGCCCTCTCACCCACCATGTTATGTGCTTTGAGAATAGGCCAGAGGCAGATAAAATGGAGCCATTGGTGGCATTGTCACTATAGGCTCTGCAACTCTCAGAGAACATCTCCTGTGTAAGAGTGAGAGCCCAGGGTCAGTGGGATGGCTCCGTAGGAAAGGAACTTTCTGCCAAGCTGGAGGACCTCAGTTCAACAATCAGAACCTACACAGTAGAGAGAACCAGCTCCCACAAGTTGTCTTCTGACCTCAACACATTTGACAACACACACAAATAATCAAAAACTCTTGCGTGATAAGCCTGGTGGTGCACTCCTGTGCTCCCAACACTGGGAAGCAGAAGCAGGAGGATTTCTGGGGAGTTCTAGGCCAGCCTAGTTTACACAGTGAGACCCTGTCTCAAAAACAAAAACTGGGGCTGGAGAGATGGCTCAGATGCTAAGAGCACTGACTGTTCGTCTAGAGGTCCTGAGTTCAATTCTCAGCAACCACATGGTAGCTCACAACCATCTGTAATGAGATCTGGTGCCCTCTTCTGGTGTGCAGGGATATATGCAGACAGAATGCTGTATACATAATTAATAAATAAAACTTTTAAAAAAAAAAACGAACAAATGTGCTTGTTTCGGCATCACATACACTAAAATTAGGATGATACAGAGAAGATTAGCATGGCCCCTGCTCAAGGATGACATGCAAATTCATAGTGTTCCCTAATTTTCTTGACCATAAAAAACAAACAGACAACAAAATAAATCTTTTAAAAGAGAGAGAGTTGAGAGCCCAGAATTTGGGAGGGGAGAGGAGGGGGTGTGAGGGGAGAGGGAGGAGCAGAAGTCCCCTCACCTCTTCATGCTCTTCCTCGTCATACTCCTCCTCCCCCTCTTCCTTCTCTTCTTCTTCTTCTTTCTCTTCATCTTCCTCTGAAGTCACTTCTTCCTCCTTCTTCTCCAGAGTCTCATGTGAGGATGAACAGGAAGAGAAGCTCACAGTCAGCTCACACAGGGAGACCTGGGGCACTGCGGGACCTGGAGTCCTGCGGCCTAGCACACTTCTTCCTCACCTCTAGCTTCTGTATTGTCTCCTCCTTCTCCTCTGCGCTCTTAGGGAGCCTCTTGGGGAGGACAATGGTGGTCCCTGTTGGAGGATCAAGAAGTGAACCCTTAGGAAGCGCATCTCCTAACTAGCTTTCTTTCCAGTTTTTAAGTGTGTGTGTATGTGTGTGTATGTGTGTGTACATAGTGTGTATGACATGTGTGTCCATGGAGACCTGGGGAGGGCACTGGATCTCTACAGCTGTAGTTAGAGGCAACTGTGAGCCCCTGGTGTGAGTGGAATCAGTACATGCTCTTAAGGACTGAGCCATTTCTCTGGTGCTTTCGCTTTTTTATTTTTTACAAAATGTTTTGTTATAATATTTGTGTGCGCGAGCGTGTGTGTGTGTGTGTGTGCAACATGTGGAAGTCGGAGTAGGCTCTTCCCACCATGTGGTTTCTAGCGACTGGTGGCAGGTGGCATTATCAGCGGAGCCTTCTCTCCTCCACCCGTCTTTCCAGGGCGCCCTCCGGCAGCAAACATGCGGCTCTACTGCCCTCGCGTGGCTACTGTGGCATCCTCTGATGAACCCTCATCCTCTCCAGGTTCACTTACGTTCCTTCTGTAGTTTCCTAACTCGAATCTTGAGCTCTCGGGGCAGCCGCCGCCAATCTGGGAACAGTGAGAGTGTGAAGGTCAGCAGGACCCTGTCTGGGGTCCATGAATGGTGATTGGTACTAAAGGGCAGGGTTCTCAAGGACAGGAAGGAGGGGCTGATTTGAAGTTTTTCTGGAGAGGTGGCACTGTGAAGAGGTTTTTTTTTTCCAAGTAGAACCAAAGAGTGTTGAGAGCACATCTAAGATTCTAGTTTCTAGGTGCTGCACAGGAAAGGGAGGTGGTGGTTTGAGGCACCTCTGAAGGAGGATATCCAGTGAGGGCCAGTCACCTACCAGGGTTCCAATCGATGGCATTGTCAATCGGCCCAGACATCTGATACTTGTCTGAGTAACGTTCCACATCTGAGGGGTCAGAGGTTATGAGTCAGAGTTTTATCCACAGAATAAATTTTTTCCTAAGGGTCAGCTCCTCTTAGTTCTAGGGAATTATTGATCACCTCACTCCAAGCCCAGAGCCCAATGGTGCCAACTTCAGTGAAGACCTTGTCCCTCTTCCAACCTGCCTTTTTTTGTTCCTCTTTGCCCTTAGTCCAAAGACTCTCTCTTCTGTCTTCGTTAGGCAGTGTACACCAGGATAAAATCCAGGGTTCAGTCTTCTCTCTTCTTCTTACTACTGGGGTTAGCTTGGTTATGTCTCCCATATCTGTGAGCCCACAGCCCTCAAGGCCTCAGTATAAAAGCATTAGTTGCCCATATAAGAATACTGTCCTTCCTCGCCACAGGTAAATATCTGTTATGCCAAGCCTAGTGGTAGCGCTGCCTTCTCGTCTCCTACTCTCCTCAGGAAGGGGAAATGCTTGGCATAGGGAGGGTGTTCAAAGACCTAGCCTTAGAATCCTTCCAGTTAGTTAAGAGTCTGTTGAGTTGGGTTAAAGTTTGTACCCCTACACCCACCCACTTATACATATGAAGTAAGATGCTAATGCTTCAATGTCCCACCAGCCACCAGATTTAAGGTTCAACTCAAATCTGAGTAAGGTAGTACGTTTCAGACACAGAGGGGAATTTTAATGCTCTCTCCATTAAATAGTAAACTTCCTGAGTCTGGCTGGTCCCCAAGGGTGCTGAGCATGGGCACTGCCTATGGAAGTCTCCAAACACGATGCCAGCCTTCCCACTGACCTCTTTTGGGGACAGCGGGCCGGATGAAGTATGGGAGCTGCCTCATGGCCCCACGCAGCTCTTGCTTCAGTGCCAGAACGTACTCCCCTTCCTCTCCTGCAGGCAGAGGCACGGGGTGGAACTCCAGGGGCTGAGGAGACACAATGGTTAGCCTAGGACTGGAAGGCCACAGTAAAAACCTTAAAGGGCCTTTCCCCTAAGCTGAATCCATTGTTCCCAGTAAACAGAGGGCCAGAGGATTGGGAGGCCAATGCAGCATCTTTTGAAAGCTGGGGACTGGGGAATATGAAGAGAAAAAACAAACACTTATTTGCCTGGAACCGTGTGGGACTCTGGAAACACAGGGTCAAAATGAGGGCAGCTTATGATGGGCCAGGAGGATTCTGTGGTCACATGTAGTCGGTGAGGGGCACATGGGAGTCTCGGGAAAGGGAGGGAAAAACTCACAGGGAAGAGTGGAGAAGGCTTCAGAGTGGGTGGGGGCAAAGCATCGCCCTTCCCAATGCCCACAGCCTCCATGTTGAAGGTCAACTGGCCTCGGCCACGACCTCGGCACCCACCCCGGGTGGCCATGGTGGAGGGGGCCTGGATACTCCGAGATCCAGTGAGAAAAACCTAATAAAGAGAAAAACAAAGAGATAAAGAAGTATAAGGAGCTATATGATATCTGATGGCCTATGGCAGGTGACTTTTTTCTCAGTGCTGAGGTTCAAACCCAGAGCCTCTCTCATGCTAGGTACTCTACCTCTGAGCTATATTCCAAACCCTTTCTCTGTGACACTTAAAAATAAAAATCAATGGTAGCTGGGCAGTGGTAGTGCACGCCTTTAATCCCAGCACTTGGGAGGCAGAGGGAGGCAGATCTCTGAGTTTGAGGCCAGCCTGATCTATAGACCAAGTTCCAGGACAGCCAGGACTATGCAAAGATACCCTGTCTTTTTTTTTTAAAAAAAGCAAAATAAATAAAAATTTAAAAGATTTGATTAATTAATTAAAAATAAATAAAACATGAAGATAGGAGTGATGCCACAACCTGTAATCCTAGCCCCACACTTGGACGGCTAAGGCAGGAGGATTGCAAGCTTGAGACCAGCCTGGTCTAGAGTTCCAGGCTACTTGGGACTGAATAGCAAGATCATGTCTCAAAACTAAACAAATCGGGATCTGGAGAGATTGTTCAGTGGTTGAGAATATGCACTGCATTTTGCAGAGGAAAGAGTTTAGTTCCCAGTACTTGTGTCTGGTAGCTCACAACCATTTGTAAACTCAGCTCCAGGGACTCTAACACCCTTGCCGGGTCTCCACTGGGGCCTGCACTCTCATACACACACACACACACACAATTTTAAAACATTGATTTTTTTTATTTATGTTGCATCGTTGTTTTGCCTGACTGTATATCTGTATGAGGGTGTCAGGTACCCTGGAATTGGAGTTACAGTTAATTCTGAGCTGCCATGTGAGTGGTGGGAATTGAACCCGGGTCCTCTGGAAGAGCAGTCAGTGTTTTTAACTGCTGAGTCATCTTTCCAGCCCCCTTTAAAACATTTTTAAAAAATATTTTTAAAAGGAGGATTGTAGCGCTGGTTTGATGGCTAAAGGTATATGCTGCTCTTGCAGAGGACCTGGGTTTGGTTCCCACCTAACCTAGGCAATTCCCAGTCGCCTGTAACTCCAGTTCCAGGAGACCCAATGCCCTTTTCCAGCCTCCACAGCCGTCTCACATACGTGTTACTCACATACGTGGTGCTCCTACAGTCAAGTAGACACATATACATACGTAAAAAGAAACATGTTGAAAGATTTTGAAGCACTAAAAATTAATAAATTTTGGCTACAGAGTTGTCTCAGCACTAAGAGTGGATACTGCTCTCCCAGACAACTTGAATTTGATTCCCAGCAGCATAAAAACCTGCAACTCCAGCTCCAGAGGATCCAATGCCTTTGTCCTTCATGGGCACCTGAATTCATGTGCACACACAGACCCATAATAATAAAATATATCTTTTTTATTTTTTGAGATTTTTTTTATTTTATGAGTATGAGTGTTTTACAAGCATGTATGTGTATGCAGTGCCCACAAAGGCCAGAAGAGAGCACTGTTTCTCCCGAGACTGGAATTACAGATGGTCTTTGGTGCCTGATGAGGTGCTGGGACTTGGACAGAGCTCTTAATCAGTCATCTCTTCAGCCCTCAATAAGATAAATCAATATTAGATTATAATCCTAAAGAACAAATGACTGGGAAAAGACAAATGTCCCACACAGAATTCTAAACAAACTATATAGATAGTTCAAGCTAAAACATAACTAAAGCATGTAGCTATCCCAGGCCACAGCACAGGAGCATAATTCCTAATTCATAAGCATGAGTAGTATAGGAAATTTTGTCTCATATGCTTGTGGCAAACTGGAGGGTATGGAGTAACTTTCTAGTGGGCATTATGCCATCCTGGTGACCAAGATCAAAATCAATCTTAGTAACTCACATGGGTACTCTTAACATGACTTAAAGACATTTGTTTCTTTTCTTGTTTCGTTGATCTCTGGGCCTGAAACTCACTATGTAGCAGACGATGATAGTGACCTGTGACCTTCTGATCTGCCTGCCTACTCTGGAGTGCTGGGACTGCAAGCCATGAGTCTCCTTCCCTTTCTCTCTGGTCCTTTCATCCTTCCTTGACAAGGTGTCATTGTGTAGCCCAGGCTATCCTTGAACACTCTGTCTCAGCTTCCCGAGTGCTAGGCCTCCATGCATGTGCCAGATTTGAAATGTTACTTTTACTTCCTTGTCCTCATTCCCAAAGCTCTTAAGTTCATTTTAGTCATTGAAAAACAACAGCTTCCAACAGAGGGCTAGCCTACAACACGCCCAACCAGTTCTCTTCAAAACTGTAAAGATTATAAAAAAAGAAACTGAGAAACTGTCATGGCTCAGAGGAGCCCAAGGGGATGAGACAAAATGTAACAGGGTATTCTGGATGGCATCATGACACATAAAAAGACCATTATATAAAATCTGAAGAAATCTGAATGGACCTTGAAAAATAATAATATGCCAGGTGGTGGGGCTCATATCTTTAATCCCAGAACTTGCAAGGCAGAAGCAGGCGGATCTCTATGAGTTTGAGGCCAGCCTGATCCTCAGAGTTCCAGGACAGTCAG